>JZLH01S0169316.1:26773-41649 GCA_001188425.1 Eucidaris tribuloides | reverse complement strand
ATGACAGAAAATTGATTGAATACAAAACACCCCTATTCCCGCCCAACTCCCCGGCTTCCCCCCATCAGAAGTTGGCCTTGTTGAAACCAGGAAATTGCAAATAATTTGACAGAAAATTGATTGAATGCTCAATATTTAGGACAAAACTCCACAATCTCCACCCATCCACGTCCCCTCCCCTTCCACTTCCCCCATCAGAAGTGGGACTGGTTAAAACCAGGAAATTGCAAGTAAGATGACAGAAAATCAATTGAATGATCAATAATGAGGACAAAACTCCCCTCTCCCTACCCGCCTGCCCTTTCCCCATCAGAAGTTTGATTGGTTGAATTCTGCAAATTGCAAGTAAGATGATAGAAAATTGTTTAAATTAGAGGAAAGAACTCCCTATCTGCAGAAGACTCCTACAAATACGGAACATGTTTGATTTTCCTGCGACTCCTCAGAGACCCCGCTCTCACCAAGGAGACTTTGTGGAGACTCGAGTCGCCAACTGGTCACCAACTAGTCTCCAGGCCAGTAAGATACAGCCTTCATTAATCATATTTCTGCTCTTCTACTTTGTTGAGTGCTTTATAACAATCAGTGAAGCATGCTCAAATCTCATCACTGTGTGAGTATTCCTTCAGAGATGTGCATCCCTCTTTCTCACCTACGATGCCTACTATTTTTGATTTGTAGGGACATCAACGGCAGACCAGAGCAACATCCGGAATATGACGCCTCCACGTTGTACGTCCCAAAGAGCTTCCAGGATAAGTGCACTCCAGTAAGTATGCCCAATCAATGAAGTACTGTAGTGCCATCCCTTAGAGTGAGGTTATGTGACCATAACACCGGGTTTTCACCCTTCTCTTTTCGATGAAGTGCGTGGGTTCTTTTACGTGCTGAGGTGTTTCTGTCTCAACACGAGACCTCCGGCTTTACGTCCTATCTGAGGGACGAGGTAATGGAGATAAAGTGCCTTACCCAAGAACACAACCGTCATGGCCCGACGTGGATTCGAACCTCGGACCTCTAGTTCGAGAAACCGAGTCTTATCCACTGAGCCATGATGCCTCCCAGAATTCATCTTTGCAATAATATTCAGGCACTCTAATGCATGCATGTTTACATGCACTTGGCAATTTCAGGGTTAAACATGGTTGGCAGATCAAAATCGAGTGATTCAAATCCTTCATTTAAATCATGAATCAAATCAGTAATTTTTGTTTTAAATCATCAATTTAGAGCGAAAACAAAGAAATACATAAGAAATTGATCATATGAAATTGATCATATGACAAACACGGTGGAAGTGAGTACAAAAAGTAAAATATTTTTATCCCAAAGTGAGGACTTCTCCCAATCATATCACTGCCCACTATGACAATTTTTCAGTGTTCAAGGCTGGCATCATACGGTTGAAAAGTACTGTTCAGTGAACCATTAATACAGATAAACTGTTGTAAACATTTTCCTACAGGCAATGAGACAGTGGTGGGACATGAAATCCAAATACTTCAACACCGTGTTGTTTTTTAAGGTAAGCATTGTGGAATTGTATCTTGTTTTCAAAACCAGTCCCTTATTTTGAGATTTTATCACAGGTTTTGTTGTTGTATTTTGGGTGAAATGGGAACACCTGTACATTTAATATGTTTTTGTGAATACCTATTGTTTTGAAATAGCTTTACAAAATTAGTCCTAACTAATAGCAATCTTGAAAATAATAAGATAAAAATTACATTGTTACAGAGAGTATACTTCTATTGACAACTCATCTACACAACACTGTCTTCAATATGCACGTATAAAATGTTACAGATGTTTCAAGTTGACACTACACGCCAAAAGTTGATCAATTTAACATTGGTCAAAAATGCTTGGCACTTTAAGAGTTAATGGTTCTGATTTATTTGTCATCCACAGATGGGGAAATTCTATGAGCTGTACCACATGGACGCAGAAGTCGGAGTGAAGGAATTGGGACTCATCTTCATGAAAGTGAGAAATGTTCAGATTTTCTTGCCATATCAAGTATATTTATGAAAGTTCCTGTCAAGACTAGGGGATAGTCCAAGCTTGTTTATGTGACCAACTGTTATCTGGAGATCTTGATATACCACTCACAACTTTGTGGTGTTACATTGTTCATTTCTTTA
Organism: Eucidaris tribuloides; assembly: GCA_001188425.1. NCBI lineage: Eukaryota > Metazoa > Echinodermata > Echinoidea > Cidaroida > Cidaridae > Eucidaris > Eucidaris tribuloides. The sequence goes on along the minus strand of JZLH01S0169316.1, from coordinate 39,505 downwards.
TTCATGTCCACATAAAAGTCATAAATGATGTGGTAAAATCTGTTTATTTATATAAAAAAAAAAAGTAAAAAATCTGTTTATTTCATCTCATTTATAAACTGGAGAATGCAACAGTTTGTTACAAATATATCATTATATCATTAGAATAAAATCCTTGTGAACTTCATAGAAATGCTGTTGTTAAGCTTAAAACAAAGTGGGGTTGTGTTTGATTTTTGAATAATAGGTACATGTAAGTTGCAAACTAGTACTAATTTCAGCCTCTTCTTCAGTTTTTTTCTCATGTTTTGATCTGAAGATCACTAATTTTGTAAATAAAAGGTATTGAGTAGTCCTATGCAAAATGCACTAGTATACTAATTCCCATTTAGACTGTTACTAACTTTAGCCAGGCCTCTTTTGCCACTTAAAGGGAGCGATAACTCAAAAATCATGGTGATATAGAGCTTGACCCTTCTCAGGTAATATTCGGTTTACGAGACACAATAGCACTGATACAGCCAACCTTGCTTGGGAAAAAGTGTGAATAATCACAATCTCCTCAGTCCTAAAATTGCTCTGCGTGGTAAACCGGCTTCGTTTTTTGTGGGTTTTTTTTTTCATGCCATGTTACAGCACCAGCCAGTGCAGTAGCCTGGTGCTTATTGGTCAATCTTGCCATTGGCAGAGGATTCATTCGCAATTCTCACAGCAGACATTGACCTACAGAACGGCATGCCGAATCGCACTTAAAAAAGGGGGGAATAGCCATGAATTTCGAGTTGCAGCTCCCTTTAATGCATTTCTAACCAATTCCTCATCTCATTTGTGTACCAGGGAGGAAACGCTCATTCCGGTTTCCCGGAGATTGCATTTGGTCGCTACAGCGACACTCTCATCCAGAAGGGATTCCGCGTCGCCAGGGTGGAGCAGACTGAGACACCGGACATGATGCAGGAACGGGTCAAAAAAAGTAAGTTTGGGTCATATTCCAATAGAATAGCACCCTCTCTCGAGTCACAATGCAAAGTAAACTATTAAATAGTGATTGGCAATATTTCGATAATATTGATTTTATGCGATATTGAAAATTATCAAATGCACAACATTATTTTGATTACTAACTCAATAAAGTATCAGAGCTCGATATTGTTCAAAATACTGCAAGCCCTGACGTAGAGCTAGTGTTTTTCATTTACATAAAAAAAATGGCCTTTTCAATTTCTGAAACCCTTAAATTCTGTCAGGCCTTCAACTGGTCCAACTTTTTCGGCTTTTTCCTACTTTTTTGTGAAGATGCTATTTTTTCCTATTTTTTCCCTTGAAAATCCTTATTTTCCTACTTTTTGTCAAAAAAAACCCTCTTTGCGATAGGTTTAATATTTGTTCGGAGTTGAGTAGTCTTTACAGGTTGTTGCTGAGAGTACTTTTACTACCATCATCACCTATTTGTGTAGGATAATTGGTTTCTTAGGATTTCTGATTTTCGCCAATCTTAGGATTTTTTTTCCACGTATTCCACATGTTTCCATTTTCTTTGGGGTTACTACTTCAAACACTAGTTATTGATATTCTACTTTCCTTCTACTTTGGTGGATTGAATCCTACTTTCTCCTACTTTTTGGAGAATTTTGGTCACAATTTTCTCCTTTTTCAGCCAAGCAGAACTGAAGGCCTGTAATGTGGAAACCAAGTTATTGTGTTGAATCATGATGCAGCTAGTGTGATTCATGAAATACAGAAGAATTTCTCAGTTCAGTTCTCACTGTGACAAAGTGAACAAATGCATTTTATCTAATAATATTTTGTGTTTCTTCTAAATTTTCAAAGTGCCATTTATCTAAAGTTATGATGTAAGGATCATATTTGTGTAGTGGTTAATGAGAATATATGTACCTTTCAACTTCTGTAATAAGAGTAATTTCAATATGACCCAATTAATTCCATTCTGTGATTGGTATGAGAAACTGTATCATTTGCTTATCAAGTTACTTACAAATTTGAATGATCTGATCGAATGCATCTATGTATTTTCTTTTTTAATCAGTGGGCAAAGCACCTACAAAGTTTGATAAAGTCGTAAAGCGAGAAGTATGCCGAATCTCCACAAAAGGTAAGGCAGTCAACTCGTCCCCACTTAACATAGTTCACGAGGGGACTTTTCTGGATGTGTGTGTGTGTGTGTGTCTATGTGTCTGTGTGTGTCTTTATATTATCTGATAGGGCTAATTGAAAATTAGCACCGTCCCGAGCAACCGGGACATGCGTTACTCATTGCATAATTTACTGTTTCACTTGTTGGTACATGTATGCCTGATAGCAGGGACATTGGGAAAAGCTTAGAAAACAGTGCCGGAGGAAGTAGGAACAACAATCTTTCTTATGGCTATGTTATTTGGTATATACATGAATTTTGTCATTCTCATGCAAAAAGGCTGTTAATACTGTACTAAGTATATTGATGCTAAGGGCTTTTTTCCAGGTTGACAAATTTGTCTGGAAAATTCCATTGCTTGTAATTTTAGTAGAACATGTTTGTGTTAATCAGTAGCCATTCTGATCACATCCTCAAATTTAAGTAGGAATAAGATACTAATTATGTGTGAGAATTTTGTTTGATTGTAATTTATCTCAAATGTGCTTAGTAGGACAAGTTCGTGATATTTACTAGTCATTTTGATCAAGCTCCCTTTAATTGTTGTACAACTATGTATTTTGTGGTAAGAATACTGTTCTATTTCGTTTTAGGAACCAGAACATACAGTTTCATAGACGGTGATGCCAGCGAGGCACAAGGCAGCTATCTTCTGGTAATCACTGAAAGGCCCTGTGAGGAAAGCTCTGGTGGGGAGAGTGTCTATGGTGTGTGCTTTGTCGAGACATCCATCGGAAAGTTTCATGTGAGTAACTAAAGTGGGAAAAGATCGTCGGTTGTCCGGCAGAAGAGCCCAAGCATATGTTACCACTAAATTGTCTCCAAGTTGAAACTCATTGGCTTTTTTCACATGAAACCAAAGTAGTGTGATATGTTATGATCCTTCTGTTAGTCTGTTAAGTGTGCAATGCAATATAAGGCACATTTATATATGAATGGACCAGTCACATTGGTTTTAAGGCAGGGTGTCTCTTTTGCATGCCAAAAAATTAACATTGTGTGAATATCCTGGTATATAGAAGAAAATGCCATTGTAAGAACCTTTAGCAAAGTATAGTAGCTAGAAACTCAGTTTTAATGGAATTATAGTGAACGTTAGACTGGGATTTGAATTATTGTCTCGAGACAAAAATTCTTAGCATAGAACAAACAGTAAACGGCAACTGCTTTCTGGCACATTTCGCAAATTCTAGGTAATTAATAATCCTCAGACTTCACACACATGTCGCTCATCAAAGGCCTAGGGGCATGAGTGATGGTTTGCTGTGCTGCGGGAGGGGTGCAAATGAGATTCCCTGCCTTTAACTATAGGGTGGATATCATATCAATAGCTCAGTATTGTTTTTTTTTTACAAACATTTATCATACTGTACCCATAAAATTTGGCTGCGGTGTATATTACAAAAGGTACAACTATTCAATTTAAAGGTAAATGACATGATTGGAACACTAGAAAATTCCTCAAGAACCAAATGAGTTGAAACATAAAACAACTGTACACAAGCTGGAGTGGATCTTCCAACGGGAAGGATTTGTCATTAATTTGTTTACTTAAGGAGAATTAAGTATGAAAATAACAGTATTTTATTTTTCTTGAGGCCCGAGAGAAATAAATTCCATAATACTAGCTGCACAACAGAATTGCCTGCCACAAGGGATATTGACATTAGTTATTTTAGAATGAGTCAATGTTTTTGACCACAAGATTTTCGCAGTAGAATCCTTGCCTAGTTTACTTGATTCTAGATTAGTTTCAGCCCAAGTTGAGGACTACCCTAATCATGCTATTTACCTGTAATGATCAATGCTTGTTTATCCTACAGATTGGCCAGTTCAAAGATGACAGGCATAGCTCAAGATTCAGGACCCTTCTTGCCCACTATCCCCCTGCCCAGGTTAGTCACACTGGTATAGCCAGAAATATAACATCATTATATTCTCCTACTCTTCCTCTTCTTGTTTTCCTCCCCCTCTTCCTTCTCCTTCTCCTCCTCCTCCTCCTCCTCCTTCTCCTCCTCCTCCTCCTCCTATTTTTTTCTTTTATGTACGGTTGTAGTCGCGAAATTGCCCCAGCATATTTAACTGAATTGTTTAACTCTTAATGTGCCGGAAGATTAACACCTCTAATGACTTTATGTGTATTATTTGGTGCAGATCTGCAAATTTGGCACATTAAGAGTTACATTTGGGTAGAAATTGTGTATCGTTTTTGCCCCATATACGTAAGTGTATTCAGCATGGGAATAGAATTTTAGAATTAAAATATTGTTAGTTTGTCAGAATTGAAATCCTCCTTCAAAATGCATACATGTGAAAATAACTAAAGAAACATAATTTGATTACTTTTTAAGCATCATTGTGAAATGACCTGAGAGTAAAATTCAGATTTTCAGATTTGGGATATGCTAAAGAAAGGAGGAGTAACATAAAGTTCAAGTTTGGTTTAATATTTAGGCGGATCGAAAAGGGAATGAAGGAATTTAAAAACCGGTGAGTTCTGCATTTCATTGGGTGTAGTCTTTTGCCAGATCACATTGTCACGTTATTTCTAAAAAGTAGGTGTTGTTCGTTTTGCATAGCTGCCAACTATTACTAATTTTCAGTAATGATTACTAATTTCAGTCTCTGTTTTGTAAATTTCAGCTTGATATGAACTGAAGATTACTAATTTTGTTAACAAAAATACAATGTAGTTCTATGCAAAATATGTATTTATTACTAATTATCATCACAGATATTACTAACTTCTGCTGAGACAGGTTGGCAGCTATGGTTTTGTAGGATTTGTTTTACCTGAATAATTTTAGATTCATGTTTTTCTCTCAAGTTCTGAATTTCACCTGTTACCTTCCCTGCTTTCTTGGTTATTGTTGGTATCCTATTTTCGTTTTTACATTTAAATTACTAGGTGCTCTTCGAACGAGGTAAACTCCTCCCCAAGACGCAGCAGGTCCTGTCCAGTAACCTCGTCTCCATCCTGAAGGACGCCCTCGCTCCAGGCTCAGAATTCTGGGACGCTGCCAAAACGCTCAAGGCGCTCTCAGAGAGTGCATACTTTGAGGCGGAGAGACAGAAGGTTGGCTTGGAGGAAGATGAGGCCATGGAGCAGGATGGACAGAAGGGAGGAGTGAGCTTGTGGCCAGAAGAACTGAAAGGAATGCTATCTGAAAGTAGGCAAGACTTCTTTTCTCACCCTATCCCTAATAGACTATTTCGGTAATCATGCAGAGCTGCCAACTAATAAGTTTTAACTATATTTAGTATGTTTTTTCATCATCCAAACCAACAAAATATGATTTTTTTTTATGCAAAATATGTTTTTGTTGAATTTGATAGGCATGCTTGATATGTGTATTTTACCCATTTTTGTACCAAAATAAGTGTTTTGCCTTCAAAATATGATTTTTGCCATGAATCAGTATGTGTTTTGGTCAGCAGAGGTTGGCAGCTCTGGTAATGTATGCAAATTTTATGCATACCTTTCTGACAAAAGGGCCTTAACACTAAATTGTCTCTAACTTTAAAACCATTGGCTTTTCACATGAAATCAAAGTAGGGTGATATTTAAAGATCCTTCTGTCAGTCTATTATGTACAAATATTAAATAAGGCAATATTTCTCAAATTAGAGAAAATTTACTGTTAAGGCCCTTCTGCCGGGAACATTAGCTTGGACCCTTCTGCTGGACAAGCCATGATGTATTTCAAATGCAAACTTGATGAATTGTTAAAGCTTTTTGGCACCTTGATGGCAATATTTGGATAATGTGAATGATTTTATTCATAAGTAGGTCAGCAATTGATTCTTTTGACATATAGTCCCATTTACCAGGCCATTTTATGTTCTCACTTTTATTATTAATCATAGTCTGTAGTCCTTAGAATTGTTAAAAATGTATGTTTTATGTTTGCATCTTTCAGCTGATTCTCTGGGCCTTACCCCCAAAGATGGATGTGAGTTGGCCTTGAGTGCCCTTGGTGCATGTACTTGGTATGTACTTCACATTTTGCCGAATGTCACTTGAGACATTGTATTCTATGCTAAATCTTGATTTTGTGGCAGAGAGACCTATTGCATTGTTGATATGTGCTAAATGTGATAAAAGCAGGAAGACTGGACTTAAAATTAACATCAAAAATACAAAGGTAATGATTAGCAGCAGATTCAAAGACTACACAATCACAGTTCAAGGGAAGACCATAGAAAAGGTGGACAGCTACATATACTTTGGCAAAAAGATTTCCGTAGAAAATGAAATAGCAGGGAAAGTGAATAGAAGGATCCAGTTGGCTTGGGCAAAATTTGGCAAGCTTAACATTATCTTTTATGATGAGGAGCTCCCTCTTACCCTCAAGAAACAGACTTTCAACCAGTGCATCATACCTGTGCTCTCTTTTGGAGCAGAAACATGCACCACAACTAAGAGGCTGGAGAGAAAGCTTAACGTAACCGAAAGGGTTATGGAAAGAGTTATGATTGGGGTTACAAAGACGGACAACATTAGCAACCAGGATTAGAGAAGGAAAACCAAAGTGTGGGACATAGTACAGGAAATTAGATTGAAGAAGTGGAGGTGGGCTGGTCATCTGGCCAGAAGGAAAGACAATCAATGGACACACAAATTAACAGACTGGACCCCCAGAGCTAACACCAGAAGAAGAGGCGAGGTTGATAGATAACGTCAGAGAATATGGCAGTGTGACATGGAAACGAATGGCACAGGATAGATTGAAATGGAGAATTGATGAAGAGGCCTTCCTTCAGCCGTGGAGAGAAATAGACCAGATAGATACATAGATAGATGTGCTAAATGAGAGTTGTGCTAAAAGAATTTACTATTATTAGTCTTATGTTTGGTCTTATCCAGGTACCTCAAGAAATGCTGTCTGGAACAGGAACTCCTCTCCATGAAGAACTTTGAAGTGTACAAACCCCTGGATTCTGAGACTAGCAAGCCGGGGTCACCAGTCTCTGCATTCACATCTTCAAGACAACACATGGTAAGGGGACGTTGTGCGTAGTGTGTTAACCCCACTATATCATGTTTATACCTACACATCACCCCACAATGCAGCTTTGCTAAGTGCACATTGCAGGTACTCTGTACATGTACAATGTATATATACAGCAGGCCTTCAACTGGTCCTGCTTTTTCCTACTTTTTGTGAAGATCCTAATTTTCCTATTTATCCCCCTAATAATCCTTATTTTCCTTCTTTTTACTACCTTCTGTCAAAAAAAACCTTTGCAATAGGTTTAATATTAGTTTGAGTATTCTTTATCACCTGTTTGTGAAGGAAAATTTGTTTTGACAGATTTCTGCTTTTTCACCAATCTTAGAAAAAAAATTCACACGTAGTCCACGTTTCCATTTTGTTTGGGGTTACTACTCCAAGCAATACTTATAAATATCCCACTTTGATGGATTGAATCCTACTTTCTTTTCCTCCTTTTGGAGAATTTTGATCTTAATTTTCTCCTAGTTTTTAAACCAAGCAGTGTTGAAGTCCTGTGTCATGTTGTACCTACACATCACCACACAATGCAGCTTTGCTAAGTGCACATTGTAGGTACTATGTATGTATACAGTGTATACATACAGAATGATGCAGCAGATCCTAGCTCTTTAACCCGTTGAAGACTAGACATGACATCTCGTCTCAAGGTCTATGGGAAGGTGATCCAGCATTTGCTCCGGCGACAGTTGCTCCAGTGTCAATATCTCAGAAGACAAAGAGTTAGGGTTGCCATTGGGTTTCCAGGTCAGAAAAGGGTTAGTGTTTGAGATAGGGTTAGGATTGGGGTCAGGGTTAGTGCATGAAATAATCATCGGAGCACTTTTGCCGGACCAAATGTCAGACATTCCTATGGTAAATGTACATTAAAGCAAAATCAAACCATCTTCAACAAATTAACCCGTTGACTACGAGATTCTGTAAATCCCCATACACTTTGTACAGGACCCATCCGGTTCCCGTAAGCAATGGGTTAATACCTCATGTCACACCAGTTCAATTTTTTTACTTTTTCCCCCCATTTGCTTTGTTTTTATTTCTCCAGATCCTTGACAGCATTACCCTCAGCAACCTGGACATCCTGGAAAATAGCACCACCGGGACTATAGAGGGCACCCTTCTGGAGGCACTAGACCACTGCCATACGCCGTTTGGCAAGCGGCTGTTCAAACAGTGGCTGTGCACCCCTCTGTGCAGTCCCCGAGCTATTAATGACAGGTTTGTGAAAGTAGGAAAAAGTAATGACTACGGGAATTGGATGAATTGGATGTGCCCTGTGTTAACTCTATGAGATTTTCAAAATCTCAGGCAACAGGTTAAGGACTATTTCCAGTCCTGTCATTTCCCTTTGAAATGTACTATAATGAATTTGTACGGTTTACTGTTGTATTCACGTTTTGTAATGTTTCTACCTCTTTAACCCGTTGGAGAAAATTTGATTTCACTGTAACACACATTTTCCATAGACCTTAACACGAGATATCTGGTACTTGGCCTACAAAGAGTCCATTGGCAAGTGCATGTTAACACTCATACATTGCATTGCACATCCATTGACTTGCCATTGTATTGTTATCGTGCCTTCAATGCATTGCCAATGTCATATTTTCATGCAAATCAACATATCTTTTATTGTACAGTCTCCAAATAAACCTGCCACAGGAGGAATTAGGGACTAGAACAGTAGCACCAGTCAAGTTGACTCAGTGGGTAAGAGTATCTGTCTCTCAACCGGGAGATTGCGGGTTCCGGTTCGTGGTCGGGTCATACCAAAGACCATTGGGTCAATCCACATCAAATCAACCAATTTTCAGACAATTTGTCACCCGACCCCCTTCAATTTTGTTAAAACTCACACCAAATGTTCCCCCAAGTGTCTAACGGAAAATTTTGAAATATTTTGCCCCAAGGTCATACGGTTGCTAAGATATGGCCACGCCTAGCAACCAATGCACACTCAAACAATTGGGCTTTACCAAATTAAGCATTATTTGATGAGCTGCTGTAGCTAGAGTAGACAAGCTGGAGCATTCATTGTCTAGAAATGGAAAGAACTTCATGCCTTTTAAACAAAAAATGTATTATCACTCAGATTTGACCTTCGGCTAGTGCACAGGAGGTCACCAAAAATGGCCTTAAGTGTCAAGATCAAGTTTTTTGGAGCATGTTTGGAGGTTCATAGCTACAACATTAAAATAGCTTTGGACCAAATATCATGTCCACTGAAAGACCTTCACTTGCTTAAGACACCTACCAAAAATCAGCGTGATTGTGTGAGTCGTTTTCACACGGTGCGTATCCGAATTTTGACTTTTTCCAAAATCAACCAAGTTCAAGGTCATTTTTCACCCCTTGTCCCACCTAGTAGCAACACCAGTTTTTGTGTATTGGTAGACATTTATCTATATTTTCAAGAGGTCACCAAAGACATTTTGCTACCGAAATGTTTAATGCCTAATTAACACTGTTGAAAATGGCTGTGAAAACCATGAAATTGATAGTCTGCATTCTAGACTGTTCTTTGTTTTTCTACTTAGAGCACCAGTCTAGAAGATTAGACTAGATTTGAGTCTAGAAATTTAAACTACATGGTAGCAAACTCACAGTTCATGATAATTCTGCCTTGAGAATAAAGTTTCGGTCTGGTTGGGGTAAGGTAAATAAAAAAGCAGTCTATGAACAAGGCTATGAAACTAGAAATTCAAATTGTCACTATGTTATTATTCAGTATTGACTCAATTTCATAGTCTTAGTGCAAAGACTGTTCTTTTTATTTTCCTTCCCCCTAAATTGACCAAAGTTTATTCCTTGACCAGAGTGATGTGTAGGTGTGTTTGCTACCATGTAGTCTATATTTCTAGACTCAAATCTAGTCTAAGCTTCTAGACTGGTGCTCTAAGTAGAAAAACAAAGAACAGTCTAGAATGCAGACTATCAATTTCATGGTTTCACAGCCATTTTCAACAGTGTTAATTAGACAATAAACATTTCGGTAGCAAAATTTCTTTGGTGACCCTTGAAAATATAGATAAATGTCTACCAATACACAAAAACTGGTGTTGCTACTAGGTGGGACAAGGGGTGAAAAATGACCTTGAACTTGGTTGATTTTGGAAAAAGTCAAAATTCGGGTACGCACTGTGTGAAAACGACTACACAATCACGCTGATTTTTGGTAGGTGTCTTAAGCAAGTGAAGGTCTTTCAGTGGACATGATATTTGGTCCAAAGCTATTTTAATGTTGTAGCTATGAACCTCCAAACATGCTCCAAAAAACTTTATCTTGACACTTAAGGCCATTTTTGGTGACCTCCTATGCACTAGCCGAAGGTCAAATCTGAGTGATAATACATTTTTTGTTTAAAAGGCATGAAGTTCTTTCCATTTCTAGACAATGAATGCTCCAGCTTGTCTACGCTAGCTACAGCAGCTCATCAAATATTGCTTAATTTGGTAAAGCCCAATTGTTTGAGTGTGCATTGGTTGCTAGGCGTGACCATATCTTAGCAACCGTATGACCTGGGGGCAAAATATTTCAAAATTTTCCGTTAGACACTTGGGGGAACATTTGGTGTGAGTTTTAACAAAATTGAAGGGGGTCGGGTGACAAATTGTCTGAAAATTGGTTGATTTGACGTGGATTGACCCCATTATAAAACTGGTACCTACTGCCTCTAGTCTGGTGCTTGGATATCTAGATGGTGTAGGAAGTTAAACGCATGGGACTACCAGAGGACTAACCCTGCAAAGTAGTCAAACTGTCTTGTGCAGCGCTGTGGCATAGGGTTACAGAAACAAAGATAGGCAGCGGCTGATGTTCCACTACAGGAATGGGACGGTTTAACTTTTTTTCAACACTGGTTAGTAGCACTGTGTCCTCTGAATGAGGTCACATCAAGGATTTATGAAGAGAATAAAGTTGAATCCAATCTTTTGTGTTTATTTCCTCAGACTGGATGCCATTGAAGATCTTCACAGCAATCCAGACGCCATGGCTGAAGTGGTCGAAATCTTGAAGAAGCTTCCAGACCTGGAGAGACTCCTTAGCAAGTAAGCAATTCTTTTATCTGCCAAATTGTTGTGCCTGGATGTTGGGAATTTGGTCTCAAAAGATGTGCGAGGTGCGAGATTTGAAGAAAAAAAAATGTCATGAAACACTGTGGCAACTGCTTCGCGCATTGCGAACATAACGCGCAAAACATCGGGGGGGGGGGGTTCTTGTAGGGTTAATCCTTGTTATGGGGCTCTTAAATTGGCAGCTCTACCACCATTTGTGAAGAGTATGGAGAACTACCCAATGGCTTTGTAAATGAATGCTAACAAATTTTAATATTTTTGAGCTGTCAGTTTACAAAGTGCCTCACGTCTTTCAGAAAATCATGCACAATTATGTTTGCTGTTATACTGAAACACCAAGCAAGGAGAAGCTAGATTTTTTTTGTTCATGAAAAAATTCGAAAAAGTGAAAATTTGTGTACTATTTCAATGGAGAGTTCTCAACACTGTCACAAAGAGTGACAGAGTTGACAAGCTCAGAATCCTCCATAATAAAAGATTAAAATAATCTTTGAAAAGTCATAACTTGTGACAGATTCAGCCAAATTTGCTCAAAGTTTCACTAATTTCTGTCTATTATTATTCTCTGTGTGTGATTCATTTCCCTTAAATGCAGAATTGTCATTCAAATTTCTAAAATGAAGATTGAAGATATTTCCAGAGGTGTGAGATGAAAGATAGACAGGTACAGACATTTTAAAAAAAAAACTGTCTCAGTGTATATTTTATTATGGATGAAACTGTGTCATGAGAATATTTTTGTCTGTTTTCTGTCCCTCACAGAATCCACACTCTGGGCCTCTCCAGGAAGAACATGGACCATCCCGATAGCAGAGCGATTTTCTTTGAAGATGCTGTTTATAGGTCAGTAGGACAGTTATTGAACCAAATCCAGTTAAATAGCTGTTTTTGCATTTACTGAGCTATGACCTGTGACCTTTCAGCTACACACTCCGAAATTGAACTTGAGCTGTATTTTGATATCTTGTACTTTCATACCAAATCTCGTGAAAATCCGTCCAACATTACTAAAGTTATTGAACAGAAACCAGTTGAATAGCTTTTCAGGCAGTTAATGACCTTTGACTTTTGAGCTACACACTCCGAAATTAAACTTGGGATCTGTGGCAAAGCGCTTGATTGGTTTCACTCATACTTAACAAAGCGCACTCAAACTGTAGTTATAGGAAAAGAACAGTCATCAATTCACTCGTTTACCCAAGGGGTCCCCCAGGGATCTGTTTTAGGCCCCTTGCTGTTCACATTATACACTTCACCATTAGAGTCTTTAATTGATAGTCATAATGTTCACAAAATGTTCTATGCTGATGACACACAACTTTATATTACTTTTAAGCAGTCTGATTTGATAGATGTAACTGCTCAGGTTGTTAATTGTGTAAGAGATATCAAAGATTGTTCTCATGCAAATGGTTTAAAGTTAAACAGTGGAAAGACAGAATTTCTCCATATTACATCTCGTTTTCGGTGTACAACTCCATTAATGTCTATTGATCTTGATGGTGT
>JZLH01S0169316.1:0-16039 GCA_001188425.1 Eucidaris tribuloides | reverse complement strand
GTGTGTGTGTGTGTGTGGGTGGGTGTGTGTGGGTGGGTGCGTGTGTGTGTCTGTCTGTGTGTCTGTGTATGTGTGTCTATGTGCGAGTGTCTGTGTGTGTCTGATTGTGTCTTTTGTGTGTGTCACTCTGTGTGCTTATGACGGTGAGGTAGTGTCTGTCCATCTGTTTGTATGTGTGAAGTGACCAACTAGGACAATGGATTTACCCAAATAATCTCTACAGACAAATTTATATAGGATTTCTTTCAGGATTTCTGGGGTTTTTTTTTTGGAGAGAAGTGCCAGAAAATGTTTAAATACATCAAAACCCCCTCCTCTCCATCAATATACCTCCCCCTATGGTAATAAGGTCATTTCCCCCTATAGGTATCCCCTACAATCTATGGATGCACTTTAAAATCTAAAATGCCCTTCGGTAGGGGGTTTCCCCTATGAGTAGCAGCCTTGACGTCATATCTTTGCGATCGGGCTCGTCCATGAATATTAAAAGTATTTTTTGTCGTCGCTAATTGCAATGGTTTTAGTGCAATCCATATTCATCGCAAACGGAGTTAGCGATGACGTTGCGATGGATTTGGATTTGCGATCGATTTGGCGATGATCGCTAAAATTGATGTTAGTGAAATCGGCCCCTGGTTAGCATGTCCTGTGCTTTACCACCTGAGCTATTCAGCCCAACAGTAAGGTTCATCCCCAATTAACCAATTTTACAGGGTTTGTAAGAGTCACGGAATTTCTGAAAAGTCAGATAATTTGAAATCTGGAATGCCACTTGTAAGACTGCTGCATGAATTCCTACTTTTTGTCAATCTTTTTCTGTACAAAAAAAATCAGGGTTTTTCAGACAATTTCAGACCTTTTGAATAGCATTGAGTGGCATCCCTGACAAATACTTTTTCCAGAAGAAAAATTTAGGGAAAGTCAGGGAATTTAGCAATTTCTTCCAGAAAATCAGGGAAAATTGGTTATTCAAGGAATGTTTGAAATGACCTTTGATTGGGAGCTTACTAGTATTGTGATAATGAATTTTACTGTTACAAACGATTGGGAAATTTACAGTTTTCTGCTCTGGAAAGTCAGGGAATTTTTGAAAATGTGTATGTGTACAAACCCTGATTTTAATATGATGCACCTCGAAACGTGACAGTGGGGATTTCTCAATAGGAAACCAGCTTTTTGAAAATATTAAATTAAATATGAAACAAAATTATAATACAAGTTTCATTTCAAGGTTTATTGACCAGTCTGCCTGTCACAATGCTGTTTGTTCTTTAGTTATGTATCATATTGATTATTGCAATGGGCTTCTTTTTTCAATTCCCTCTAATCTGTTGATTTGTGTTCAATGATTACAAAATTGGACAGCATGATTAATTCTACAAGTTTCTCATGACCATCCTGCTCAACCACTCCTGAACTCACTGCCTTTGAAGCAGAGAATGATTTTCAAATTACTCTTGTTTGTCTACAGAACACTCAATAACCAGGCTCCAGAGTATTTAAGTAATTGTCTGAAGTTACACACGCCCACCAGATCACTTAGGTCAGCCAGTGACCCTTTCCGTGTCACATATTAAGTTATTCACACATTAGTCGGTGATAGAACGTTTACTGTGTCGGCTTCAAAATACTAGAATGATTTTGCCACTTACAATAAGACAGTCTTCATCAATAACTATTTTCAGAAAGGCATTAAAAATCTTTCTGTTTCGCAGTTTGTAGTTTAAGATGACATAGTTGTACACAATTGTAAGTGCTTAGGGCCTAATGGGAAATGGCAGTATAAGTTATAATAATAAACATGTTTGTGCGAGCAAGACAGTTTTATTGAGTACATATCTCACAACAAATTTCTCTTCTCCTCAGGAAAATGAGATGGATGAGGGAGATGGTTGCCATGGTAACAGCAGCTGCATCCTTGTCACGGGGCCCAACATGGGAGGCAAGTCCACCCTGATGCGACAGGCGGGCCTCATTGTGATCATGGCCCAGTTAGGGTGCTACGTCCCCGCCCAGGGGTGTCGTCTGACCCCGGTGGACCGCGTCTTTACGAGACTGGGGGCAAGAGATAATATCCTATCTGGTGTGTATGTTGAATATGTTTATTTTCAGTAACATGAAAATAGTAACTCATGGGCAGTGATAATACATGTGTGCTCCTGTCACAATAACACCTACATGTATGACACTGCATGGGACTAACACAAAAATAACAGTCGTGGTCACAGCTCATTTAGGAACATACATGTAACTACAACCAGACATTGCCCTCTCATGGCCTACGGCAGTACAATGCCGCCCAGCACTACAATGGCTCTGGCTAGAACCCTGATGTGATGCTTACTTTAACGTCAAGGGCAAAGCCGTAGCATTCAAATGTTGTTTGTTCTGTTCAATTCACTTGTTTTAATCTCTAAATATGTTTAGTTAACACTGAAAAAGTAAAAATCACACTTGTACCGCTTTTACTACAGTCAATGATACCATTAAGTCTTCTTCCCTCATAAAAGTGGCACAAGTGATTTTGCCATTTCGTTGTTAACTACACATTTCTCGAGATTGAAATAAGGAAATAAAACAAAATAAATGGCATTTGAAAGCTAAGACTATACCCTTGACTTTGATGTAAGCATCACCTCACAAAGTATTTCTAAATGCCGAAGTTGACGCTTTTCACTTGGGCAATTTATGTTGAGACAAGCTGTATAATTATTCTTATTATTTATTTGGCATGAAACGTATACAGTATAACATGGTAGATATAATATATATATACAAACCAGACTGTGCTTGTGCACTCCTCCAAGATGCCAGGAAAGAAAAATTGCAATTCAGGAACACTATGGGCAATAGGCCTTTCTTTCCAATTATGTAAAAATTGATTCATATGACTTCCTCACAAAGTAAATAGCAAAATCAAATTTGTTTTTGTTTATCTTTTACAATCAATTTACAGGTGAAAGTACCTTTTATGTTGAGCTGAGTGAGACAGCCAGTATACTCAAACATGCCACCAAACACTCCCTGGTTCTTATGGATGAGTTAGGTGAGTATGTTGCAAACTTGTAGACCATTGGTCGTCGACCTTGTTTCTGTTCCATGTTGACATATGAAGCAGAAACATGGTCTACTACAAAAGAAATGGAACAGAAATTGAGATCAACACGGAGAGCTATGGATGGAAGAATGCTCAATTTGACATTATGTGATAAAGTGAAGCACACCCACATATGACAGAAAACGAAAGTCAAAGATTTTATAGTAAAAATTAAAGAGATGAAATGGAGATGAGTAGGACACTTATCTACAACACAAGACAATAGATGGACTAAGAAATTCATACAATGGCAACCAAGAACAGGCAAGAGAAGAAGAGGTCAACAAAAGAGGAGATGGAGAAATGAAAAAACAACATCCACAAACACAGCAACATGGAACAGAATGACAGCAAATAGAAGCAAATGGAAACTGATTGAGGAGGGCTACATCCAACAATGGTGGAACAATGCCTGATGATGATGATGTTGCATGACTTGTAGTGTGGGTTCCATTCATGGGTATGGGTAGGGGTAGGGTGTCATGGGTATGGGTACAGGGCCATGGGTACTGGTACAAGATCATGGGTAAAGGTATGGGTATGGAATTGGGACATGGGTACAGGTACGGGTGATACAAGTCTGGTGTGTTGTCACAAGAAACAAAACCCAGATTCAAATCTTACAAAATTTAATCAAGACATCATAAAACTGATACCATGGGATTATAGCGTATTATTTTACTTCTGTGAGGAATATTGGTCATTCATATTCAGTTACGGCTAACTGCTCAGCAATCAATTTGGTAAAATATCAAAATTGCCATGTCCAATTTTTTAGTTTTCAGGGTACATGCATGGCTGGTTTGTTTGTTTTGAATGCTCTGGACATTGTATCATGCAGCATAAACTAAAGCAAATTGAATAAAACAATGTTCACATGTTTAACAAAGCAAATATTTTGATCTAAGTCTATAAACCAATAAGTTTACATTCCACCCATTAACAAAACATTTGCACAAAAAGAGTCTTTTGACATTGAGAAGTAAACTACAAAGGTAAGTTTTCCACATTTTGGTAACCCATGACACAGTTTTGAAAGAAAAATAATAATTCAACCAAATGGCAGATCATCAAATGATTTTGTTGTAAGCATTGTGTATTGTAATTGCAGGTCACTAAATAGCCCAAGTTAAATTTCGCTGTGTGTATCTTTCACTGCGTGTTTCCTTTACAGGTCGGGGCACGGCGACATACGACGGCACCGCCATAGCAACGGCCGTTGTCAAGGAGTTGTCGGAGGTGGTGGGATGCCGGACACTGTTCTCCACCCACTATCACTCACTGGTGGAGGAATTCTCACACGACCCAAACATCAGACTAGGTCACATGGTAAGAAGTTAAAAAAAAAGGATTTGTGCAAGTTTGGTGGATTTAAATTGTCAATTTAAATCATGTTTTAAATCAATTATTTTTTTCTTCCCAACATCAATGGAATAAATCCCCCCAAAAATGAAGAAATTAGTCATTGTTCATGTGATAAATATGGTGGAAAATTCATTGAAGGGAGAAGGCGCCAGTAACTAACAGGCATAAGTTAAGAATAAAAATGAACATTGTGAGAAGTTATATGTAACAGGTGACAAACAGCCTAAATAAGGGGTGACTCGTGTGATACTCACCCATGCATCAAAGGGCCCTATGATTAGTTTAATTTGTGATTATTTTACATCTTTGTAATTTTACCCTAAGACAAAACTTGCAGAAACAGCTATAGGGGGAGGAGCTTATCAATTCAAACAGTGCATACATTACCACGGTGCGGCTAACACATGTCGCTTGGCATGCATTTGTCACGCATGGTTAGCTCCCGGTAGTGCACGTGCAATCTGATTCGTTGGCAAGAACTCAAATATTTTCTTAACTTATGCCTGTTAGTTGCTGGCGCCTTCTCCCTTTAAAAACAATTCAAAATTGGATGATGTTCCATTTTTTGGGGGTTTAGGAAATTGAAAAATCACAGTGATTCAAGTGATAGATTGATTCAACTTCTACATTTTTCCACTCTAGGGCAATGTTTGACATGATTATTAGAAAATATGAAATATATAAATTTGGTTTAAAATTACTTTCAAAGCAGATGTTATAGTGAAGTAGCTACCACAGAAACAGTTCTGTCAGGATTGCTCTACTGTCTTGATTTTTTTTTTATTAATCAAACTTGGTATGTATCTCGTTTCAGGCCTGTATGGTGGAAAACGAGAATGAGGACGACCCTAGCCAAGAAACCATCACATTCCTCTACAAGTTTGTGGGCGGGGCATGTCCAAAGAGCTATGGGTTCAACGCTGCCCGATTGGCGGATATCCCCGACGAGGTAATTATACTGGTCCACTGTCGAGGCAGAATGAGAGAGCGCCCTCTTTTGACACCTGATGAAAATGGGGCACCAAATTTCCCACAGTGCAATGTAAACGTTGTGGTTGATGGAGATTTATATGGTGGTTCTAGGACTACTCACCCAAAGGACAACTCCCCCAGAGAGCAAATCCCCTAAGAACAACTCCCCCAGAGGACAGTTCCAATAGAAGACAATTCTCTGGAGAACATATCCCCTGAGGACAACCCCCAGCAGAATTGTACAATGTTTCAAGTCTAATTTGACCTCAGGAGAGTTGTACTTTAGGGGAGTTGTCCTCCAGGGAAGACGTCCTGTGGGGGAGTTGTCCTGATTTGGTATCCAGCATACATCTTCCTCTTGCAGTCTGTAAACAATCGTGCTGTGATAGTAACGTATTAGTCAATATGCACAAGTATTTTAAAGGAATCATTTGATGTTTCCAGTTTACAAAATCTTTGCTTCTTGGTCATTCATGCTACTAAAGTCTCTTATTAGGTCTAAAAATGAAGCCCTAAACAAAATCGTAGTTCAAAACAATCATTTCAGTGCTTTTAAAAACTACATCCCAGGGGTGTGAGAGTTCAGATTTTAATCTGATTTCAGACTTTTTTGTTAAGGATAAAACCCAATTTTCAGACTTTTTTTTTTTGCAGTTTTAATGCATTGAAAAGCACATCTTTTCAGGCATGTCAGACTTTTATCAAACTTTTTCAGACTTTTCCACAGAGATGCTCTCACATCCCTGTAAATCTCAATGGGCTACTATTCCAGTTTTCCCCCAGAGTCTGCTGTGTTAAATAATTTTGGTCCACAGGACATTCATTTATGTGGCAATACTTATCTGTTTATACTTCGCTAAAAATTTGCCAGCAAAAAAAAAATCCTCATTCCAGCATGTTACAGTTTCATTTTTGCCACGCTGATGCTACTTTCACAGCCCCAGTTTGGACCTTAGCGTGGCACTAACCTACATAATGTTAGATGAGTCAGCTCACATATTAGACCGAAAGCTTCGACCTGTGTACAAACTTGTCGAATATCGGGCATCATCAGATAATTTTGATGGATATTTTACAGGTAGCTAGTATCTCCTGTCTACACAGGCCAAAATCTAGTGAATTTGTGTCCAAAATCTGAAGTCCAGACCTCGCAAACGGACAGAAAATATCTGATTTTCCCATTTGTGACACTTACTACAAGTATGAACTCAGTCCCACCAGCCGACCGGGCACATACACGTGAGGACTTTGTCACAATATGCTTGTGGAAGAAAAAATATGCATAAAACTCACCTGAAAACATTCCTCGCCAGTTCTGTCTGTCACCATTTTAAAATGATGCATTCGCTGATGACAAAGCTGGGACATAGATTGCACGTCCACCATGCACATGTTCACTTCACTAACATGCACTTTGTGTGGATTTTGGCCTGTATAGAGCGTAGATACTATCTATCTATAAAATATCTGATGATGTCCGATATTTGGCATCAAGCTCGTACACAGGCCGGAGCTTTAGGTCTACTCACATATGAATTCATTCTCACACATTTCATATTTCTGTTCTCTCTTTCATAGATCATTCAGGTCGCACGTCACAAAGCCAAGCAATTTGAGGAATCAGCAGACCGACTCAAAATCTTCCGAACCATCCATAAACTGTGCTGTCAGCCGGACGGTCGTGATGTCGGCAAAATCAAGACCCTGGTAGCAAGAGTCTGAGAGATCTACTTTGCAAAATATCAAATGAAAAGTACTATTCCTTGTGAAATTATTCAGCAAGGTTCAGCAGTATTATTGTCTAACTACTAGAGTTATAGGATTCCTTTTGCAGATCTTCAAAAGCACAAGAGACATTATTTAACCCATTAAAAACGGTTTAATTTTGCGTAAAGGCATTGTATAACAATATTTCCATTTAAAAACGTGTCGGCTACATGATTCTCAATGCTACCAGTGTCTTTGTGTCTAAAAATGAAGCCCTGAAAAAATTACAGTTCAAAATGATCATTAAGTGCTTTTAAAAAGTAAAAATCATTGAGACCATTCCACTTTCCCCCATAGACTGCTGTTTTGCAGAATTTTTGTCGGCAGAGAATAATTCATGTGCCAATTCTGTACATATTTTACAAGTGACAGCATAACTGTCTGAACTTTTGTGTTCTAGGGTGTTGATTTGTCCATTCGAACACTGTCAGATATGTCAGATAGCAAAGTTTGACAACTTATTTTTTTAAAAAGGTTCTTCCACAATGTTATATAGCATCTTCAACCCTTGGTTTGCTTCATTTGGCAATTTGCACAGATCAATAAATGCACTGAAGATAATGAGTAGGGATTCACTAATCCACCTTAATCCTGGTAGTCAATACAATACCCTTCTCACTGGGCAAGTCATTTGTGCGTCCTACGAATGAAAGAAATGTGCCCATTGTGCAAAAACTATATATTGCATAAGAAACCAAAATAGAACTTGAAGTTCAAGTCTAAAAGATGTGGCAAATCAAGAGTTAAATATGCATTTTCCATAGACCTCAAGACAAGATATCTTGTGTCTAGTCTTCAATGGGTTAAGCCCTTCTGCAAGTTGTGAAGACCATATCTGTGAAAGCTGAAGATCAATAATGATCTGTCATTTGAAAAATGCACAAAACACTAATTGCTGTGTAGTCTCCATGTCAGGCTCACTGACTTTGTCAGTTAAGCTGTATTATTTCATTATTTATCTAATGGCCTATGATTAGGCCAAAAACAAAAATTGTTTGGTTGTACTCAACCAACCGACCCAATTCAATTGGGCCGACCCATTTCTTCTTTTTGTGTTTTTTTTTAATTCACAACTAACAACATGGCAAAACTTACACCAAAAAGCTGGAAAAAAATGATAGCGTGTCTGACACATAGAAGAATTCCCTGGTCTAAAAGCGGCCGTCGTCAAGCCATCTCTGATGTCGGGTTTCATATTCAATACAAACTTTGTACTGCAGGGATGCAACTGTAAAGTAAAAAAAAATTATATAAAAATCTGACCACCGACCCTATTTTATAAAAAGGGCATTTGCAGCACAACCAATTTGTTGTTTTGGGGTTTTTTTTTGGGGGGGGGGGGTACCTGAGTAATCTGCATGAGAACTTATGCATAAAATTTTAGCTTGTATACTTTTCTAAAAGTTCTTTAATGGTATGTTCTTCTTTATATCAGTGTATTCATATTAATGTTAATATCAATATTAATATCAATGTTAATTTGTAGAAATGCAAAAGGGAATCACTAACTTCTGCGCCATTAACACCCATTTTGTTGAACTTTGGCGCAATGTAAAATGCCATTAGTATTATTATTATATGTGGCATAAAAGAATTCCATGACATACAAAGTGCCAAAAAGCAGCATTGTATTTATATGATATTTGTAGAATCATAACATTGATAAAAATGTTTGCAAATCTGATGAGTAAATCTTACCAAATTGTGTATCAGTGATATTTTTACTGTATGTTTGTGATCAATTCTAGTGTTGTTTCATGTAATGTTGATTGTAAATTGAACAATTGCACATGTGTCTTTGAATTACAGTAGTGTTGAATTAAAAAGTCTTTCTTTTTCTCTTTTTTTTTGGGGGGGGGGGTTGAGGCAAATTACATCCATATTCTAACTAAAATGACAATCATTTGAATTCATTTTAGTGCTTCAATTGTCAAAAAAGGAAAACTAGTTTGATGATCCATATGTATCATTTTCTACTGATTGAAAGTTGGGGATCAACAAATCATAATAATTCTTCTTCACATCTATGGATTTGGGTGCTTAATCACATGAAGTTTAAACATTCCAATTGAACAATTACTGCATTGGAGTCTTCAATTCATATCATTTTTATTAACATTTCAATAACAATTATAGACTTGTATGATAATTCAGATATTGATTTCCTAATTTTTTCTCTAAGATTTAATTGTTTTAGTTTTCACCTGAATGTAATACTATTTTTTCCTTGTGCCAAAAAAGTTGCTAGCGGCTGCATGATTTTAATAGTTGTAAGCTGTTGAATAAGTCACTGCCCATATCAGCTAAGTGTAGTTCTTCAGTACATCATATTTATTTTGTTACTCAGTTGAATAGGCCGAAGGCAGCACACTGTATGTTTGGCAAATATCTTTTCCTGCAGGAAATAAAAATTACTAAAGATCAACTCAAAATCCCCAACATAATTTTCATAGATGTATGAACATTTGGAGAAAAGGGTAATAAACATGAAACTAATGAATGAAACATTTGCTGAAACATCATTTTTATGGTCTTTCACAAGTTTTTTATGTTCTTTCTGCATAATTGTAGACCTAATAAATCCATATTATTAATAGATCATTATATTGAATCAGCAAAATATAATGCACTTGATCTACTACATCCTGGACCTTGTACGGCCATAATCATATTGAGAGAACCAAAAAAATAAATTTTTGCAAGACCGTAAACATGGAACAATTTTAACACTTTTTCACTAAGTAGATAAACTGCAAATGCTGTTATCAAGACACACACAAAAGCAAATATATCTTCAAGATACGTACAATAAAATATGGTCGTTGTATCTACAGCAGTCATTATAGCAAGAGTAAAAATATTCAATTTTTCAATATCTTCAAAAAGCATGTACACAATTTTCTGGAATTTGTAGTGGGAGAATTGAAATTAATGGATGTATGATTATTATATCTGTGAAATCAGTTCATCAGCTGTAGGTATGTAGGATGTATGACTAGATTTATGTAATTAGCAAATATGATTCCTTGTAATTTGGTGTAATATGCAACTCGCAATTTGGTCGTGTTCTTGTAATATAAAGGGTGCACCCAAAAGGAAAACAAAATGATGAACTGCATAATTTCACTTTCATAAGACAAAATTCTTTTGTACAAGTGATTCAAAGGATCTTTGTTAGAAATACATGACTTACCAGGGAATGTAGCAAAAGGGAGACAGGTTTTCTTCTAGTCTCCCTTATTAAAGAATAAAAATCCAGGCTGCACCTCTGTTCTCAAGAAACTGAAAATATATGGGGCCATTTTCTTGATCTTGGCCACCTTAGACGGTCCCAGAAAAAAAAACAGAACCCTAAAACGAAAGCTTATTGTGCGGAAGCAATAGGGCGTATTATTAAAAACACATGTTCAAAATAAACTTATGCTCTTTCAAGTGATACAACAAACTCATTCATATATGCATCTCTGAGTTCCATGACTTTTAAGATTTAATGTCAAAAACCATTTGCTACACTCTTTGGCTTTGACACTGTACACACCATGTGTCCATGTCTTTTTCCTGGTGTGCACAGTGTCAAAGCCAAAAAGTGTAGAGAATGGGTTTGACATTAAATGTTCAAAGTCATGGTACTCAGAGATGCATGAATAAATAGGTTTGCTGAATGTATTATATGAAAGAGCATAAGTCAAAGTTTATTTTGAGTATGTTTTTTCAATCATACGTCCCATTACTATTGCACAATATGCCTTTCTTTATTTTAGGGTTTGTTTGTTTTTTTTCTGGGACGCACTATACATCAATCTGGAATTATTTTGGTGCTTAGTTTGACATTCATCAGCGTACAATTAGTTGCACTCCATGCAACCTTGTCAATATGTGCACAATTATTTTTTTTTGTACCACCATGTTAATTGATGCACTTCACTGCCCTCCTTCAGTGTACAAATATAATTCCCCTTGATTGGTTTATTTTACCATACTGCTAACTTGAATGTTGCCAAAAGAATTTTTTTTTGTATCAACTTTCGTATATTACAAACTTTTTTTTTGTAATAAAACTACAAGACTATTCATGTCATTTTGTAGTACATCTTTGAAGTTGATTTTATGTGTAAAATGTGTTTGTGTGTTTGTGAGAGTGTGTGTTTGTGAGTGTGTGTGTGTGGGTGAGTGTGTGTTGTGTGCGTGGTGTGTGTGTTGTGTGCGTGGGTGGTGTGTTGTGGTGTGTGTGGTGTGTGTGTGTGTGTGTGTGTGTGTGTGTGTGTGTGTGTGTGTGGTGGTGGGGTGTGTGTGTGTGTATGCACTTACCAGAGCAACATTGCAGGGTGATGTATACATGTAAGTCCCACAATGTAGTGTATCAAAAGCAATATAAATCGTCATAGAGGGTGTTTTAGGTAGGTTAGAAATAAAATCACTCCACAATGATTTTTCATGCTTTCATACCTGCCAACTATTCCTATTAAATTGGAATATTCCTATTTTGGGGGAAAGAAAGGAGCAGTTTTAACCCCTTTGTTCCTATTTTTGTTCAAATTTGTACCTATAGGAAATTCAGAAATGTTCCTTTTTTATGCCCCTGCCGACGAAGGGCATGTCCATCCGTTCGTCCGTCCTTCCGCCCGTCCCCCTAATTGGTTTCTGCACGATAACTTAAAAGATATTTGGCGGATTTTAAAAAATTTTGGTGTGTAGGTAGATTATACTAAAATACAGGTCAAGTTTGAATTCGGAGCCCACAGGTCAAAGGTCACAGCTCATTATATATGCGAATTGGTTACCGCACAATAACTTAAAAAATATTTGACGGATTTTAAAAATTGTCGGTGTGTAGGTAGAACACACTAAAATACAGGTCAACTTCAAATTCAGAGTCTGCTGGTCAAAGGTCAAAGGTCACGGTTCATTATATATGCAAATTGGTTTCTGCACGATAACTTAGAAAATATTTGACGGATTTTAAAAATTTTTGGTGTGTAGGTACAGGTAGAACACACTAACATACAGGTCAAGTTTGAATTCGGAGTCCGCAAGTCAAAGGTTAAAGGTCACAGCTCATACTGATTGCGTTAAGCGAGGGTATCCGTGTCCTATGGACACACCAAATTTCTAGTTTAAATTTTTATAATAATTTGTTCCTATTAATTGGCTCTCAGGGTTGGCAAGTATGTGTTTTGTATGTTGATCCTACCTATATATCACCCCACTATGACAGAGTAATCAGTATAAATAGTAAACACACCATCAGAGATAAGAATTATTCATTAAAACATGCAAGACACAGTGGTCATTAAGGAAAAAACACAAATAAGCTAGAGCAACCTAAACTATATAATATGATACAAAATTAGCAAAACCAATTGTTCGTTCAAAAATGCATGTCAGATTCATTAAACGGTGCCGAAGAAACTGTTACTATCAAGAATTAACCACATGACGAAAAATTGCCTTAGCCAAGAAAACAGCCAATTTGCTAGTCCACATTAGGATTAACTCTTCTTATCTGCTACATACTTAATCTATTAATTACGCCAAGTCGTATCATAGAGGTCTTGGGCGTTAAATTGGATATATGCTTGAGTGCTCTTGACTATGAACTGGTCTTCGACAACAATATGCACACAGGTCCAGGACTCTGGAGTAGAGAAAGATCGTGAAAATCTGTTTTGAAGCAGCGAATAAAAAGCGAACTCCGAACAATATGGGGTGTCAATTAAGCCTCAATAAGCGTTTGAACTTGTGTTTGACTTCGACTATCGATGGTAAAACTACTCGACAGTGTTTTCAGTAATGTCAAACGAACTAGAGCAGCCAGCGCTCGTAGCACATGCAGCCAGTTTGTATAGCCACTTAGTAGAGTCCATAGAAGTCATAGTTTGTGCAATTAATTGTGTACCCTGCGATGATGACTGTCTCTGTATATATTCAGCAACAAGAATTTAGAAAATTCAACTTGCTCCTCCCTTAGCTATATTTGAGACTACCAATGAGACTTGGATCAACACCGCGAATTTTGAAACCATTGCCACGGTAGTTGAAGTCCGATTCGAACCTGGCAATTAGGCGCTACACGTTTGTTTTCAGCGTTAATTTCCTTAAATGTCGGCGGGAAAACGCTCGCACGCCCGGCGAGATGTTTGAATGCCGCATTCATCTATCGTCATGATACTAATCACCAACGGGAACCTCATCGGGTGCAACATCTTTGCGGCTATCGCCAGTGGTAACAAGTGAACAGAAAAGGTGACTGTTGTCATTGAGACGTTCATGTTGCCTGACCATTAATTGGAAGCGATCCGCTACTCGAAGACCATGTGTCATTCAGCTCGCTCGCGGAGTAGGGTTGTTTGTAGCTGTAGACTTTTGTGAAATGGAAAATGGACGTCAGGCTATAACTCTCTAAGTAAAAAAGCCTTAAGGCAAACATCACGCCTTAGGCTGAGTCAAGTTTGGTTTAATCAGAGAGAAATATATTAATGAACAGTTTGGCGGAAAAATCCACACATAAGAATAACAGAGTTACTAGGTTATAGTTTTCATATTGTTGACGTCAACTTGAGAAGAAAAACTCCCCACACATGACATGTAATACATATATTCATAAATTGCCATTTTTGATGGTTCATGGTAATTGAATAGGGTTTTTTTTTTTTTTTTTTTTAATAAGAAGCTTGTATGAAATATTTATTTGTGATAACAAATTTTGAAAATTCACAGGTAAAAAATTTTCAATTACTTAGAAAAACGGCACTTTTATGGAATTTATATCACATGGACAAATGGGAGGCTCGCATGTGCAGTCACAAATTAAAAAGTTTAAAATTCCACAACTATTTATTCTTTTGATGGATTATCGTCAAACTTCATTAATATGTTCTCTATTTCCAAACTTTTATTAAAATTACAGACGTCAGGATGAATTTTGCTTTATACAGCAAGGGCTCGAACCACTGGCGCCAGGTCCTAACATACTGGGCGTTTTAAAAAAAATCACTGTGAGTAGCTAAGACTTAAGACCAGTGTAAGTTCAAAGACATTCCCTATTTTACTCGTCTGTAATATAAGAATAATCGGAGAAGGGGTGGCAAAAACAGCTGAGTGGGTTTTGATTTGTATTGTATGTTGAAGCCGCGACATTGACTAAATGGCCTAGTATTTAGCTCCCAGTATTCTTGGTAAATTAATTACTCTTAAGTTTGTTCTTGAGCGCGCGATAATTAATCGGAGCTAATGTAACATGTATATAAGATCCGTCATTCGGTAAAATTTAAATGTGGCAATTTGTTTTGCTAAATATTTACCTCTCAGTATTTCGTAGAAGTATGTGGTTATTAACTTGTTTATAAAATATATAGGCTATGTAGATCCGTATTCATGAAATTAAAAGTCATAGTTTGTTTTGAGCCGGACATTAATTGCTGATATTTAGCTCCAGTATTTTAGTAAATTAAAATATTGCATTTTTTTTGAGCGCGACATTGTGGCTTTTCGTCAAACTAAATGTTGAGATTGTTTTAGTATCAGACATTCATTTTTTGCTATAATCTGAGCTATATGTCCGCGGCTCAAAAACAAAGCTCCTTCACATCTTTTTACCGAAATACGGAGCTTGAATATTAGCGACATTACCGTAATAAAAACATTACATAACGTAGTTTCAAGAAAAAAATAATCAGACCAAGCAACACTCACATATACGAGAATGAAAGCAAGTTTCTAGACCCGGTTATATGCCCCATACATTTGTTCTGTTTGTTTGGTTTAAATCCTTTGTTTCAAAGTTCTTGCTCACCTCCACGATATTGACAATGCAAGCAAAGCTTGTAAATTACGAAATACATTTTTGCTTCTCTCAAACAATACGTATTAGCGACCAAAGAGTGGCTTTGCTCTCTACAGACCCACGAAGATGTGAGTAATGTTGAGTTGCATGCTGGGATATTGCCTTGTAGTAAAGGTTGAATGTGGCAAAAATCACCACACTTCGAAATGAAAACGTGCAGAAAAAAACTAATGGCATGTCTGCCCTTTAAATGTCTTATCCGAAGAGAGATAGACACTGTTTATTTCCCATAATCTACATGAACAATTTTTTTATAACTAAATTGAGTGAAACACCCGAGCCCCCCCCTACAGCCACAAGACACACACAGCACAAACACGCGTGACAAACACCACACACAAACACCACACACACAACACACACACACACACATTACAACTCACGCGCAGCAACACACACAACACTTAACAACAATACAGCAACCAGACAAATACGAAAGTCCAGCGTAAATTGTAATAACTCACAAAAGCGAAAATACCCCCACTGAAAACTATACAAGTGGAGGCGTAGTCTCGGATGGACCATCATATAGTAGTACCATAATTTCGTTTCTATTTTTTTTCAATCTAATGAATCACATGTCAATGTGAAAAAAATCTTCACTAACCAAATGCAATTGAGAAAACCAGACCGGGTTTTCGTTATAATAGAAAACATTCGCGGAAACTCACTTCCCTACACATTTTGATCTGCTAATTTGTTAATCTATTTACTCGTACTCCACGCTATCAACATTAACCACTCAATTTGTTCAAGTAACTAAATACATTATTTATCTCTCGAACAAATAATATGTGCTTTAATTAACACTTTGGTCAAACCATAGACTGTCCCTTGTCAATTTAAACGAAACATGAGTTAACAGGCGTCGGCAACGAACTCGGGTAGTTAACGAAAAAAAAAGCCACAATTTCAATGTTGGAGCTCTGTTATTTTCTTCGCGCTCACACTATTGGCTATCTTCAGCGTCGAAATCAAAAGGAAAAGTAGCCAGA
>JZLH01S0169287.1:29230-42426 GCA_001188425.1 Eucidaris tribuloides | reverse complement strand
GCGTGTCGGATGCTGTTTGGCCTGTAATTTGGCTGGTAAAAATTGGGGGAGGGGGGAATTTTGGTTGTCGTCGGCCCACTGCCCACTTCCCCCACCCCACCCACCCCCCGTTTGTCGGATACTGTTTTACTTGGAATGTGGCTGGTATTTTTTATTTTTTTGGAGGGGGGGGGGCGGGCGAAATTTTCCCCGATTTTTCGCCCCTCGCCTCTCGTAAGATTTTACCGTGGCGCCGCCCTTGCGCATGATCTATTTTGGGAGTCGAATTCTGATGATAGGTGTGCTACAAAGTTCGGGTAGTATACATTTAAAGAGGATAATGGAGGTGATAAAGTCTGATAAAGGTGGGGTAAAAAGAATTTTTTGAAGGTAATATGTACACTGAACACTGGAAGGAAAGTATAATACAATTTGGAAGTGTGTCCGAAGACAGGAAGGTTGCAAAGAACTGTTGTGTTTAATGTATACTCCTACAGTAAATCTTACTAGCGTAAGAAACAATAAGAGTTTAATGACGACTTCATTCCTTTTTACTTGTGAAGTTTGTGGGATACCAAAACAAAGGAAGGGAACAAAATTGTGTGTGTCTGTACATGTATATGAGTTTCTTTAGTTTTACTCAACTGACATTACCTCTGACATTTTTAGCCTCGACATTCAATTACCTCTTGACATTTTAGCCTCTGACATTTTACCTCTGGAACATTTTACCTCTGACATAATTAACCCCCGCGATCATTTTATATCTCTGACATTTTTACCTCTGACATTATTACCTCTGACATTTTTTACCTCTGACATTTTTTACCTCTGACATTTTTACCTCTGATATTTTTACCTGTGACATTATTACCTCTGACATTTTTACCTCTGACATTTTTACCTCTGACATTATTACCTCTGACATTTTTACCTCTGACATTTTTACCTCTGACATTATTACCTCTGACATTTTTACCTCTGACATTATTACCTCTGACATTTTTACCTCTGACATTTTTACACCGAGCCCTTAATACTCGGGGCTAGTAGAACATAATCTAGATCTACATAGAGTAAGTCTATGGGAGGAAATGGGCAGGTGAGTCCGGTCAACTTACGATTCTTACTTTTTTAAAGCACTATATAATCATTTTGAAATATTTTTTTCAGGGATTTTTAAACCTTATCAAAGACACTGGTAGCATGCAGAATCATGTAGCTCAAATTGTTTTAACTGTGGTAGCCAGTGGCTTTAAGGAAATGTATGAACTTTCAGACAGAATAAAGGTTCCTTCTTAGTAGAGATTAGGCATGCATATAGACAAGATATCACCACCATCACAACATTAAAGTCTTACTCTTAGCTAGATTCACTCATTAGCGATTTAACTCTGGAATCTTGGTTCGACATAATGACCATGAAGTTGCTTACCAACCATACTTTCAAACAAACAATACCATTATAGTACAAATATTCTTTTAAAGGCATTGTATAACAATGTTTCCAGTTAAAAAAAAAATGAGCTACATGATTCTCAATGCTATTAGTGTCTTTGATACGGTCTAAAAATGAAGCCCTGAAAAATTTGCAGTGTAAAACAATCATTAAGTGCTTTAAAAAAGTGAAAATCATTGAGAGACCATTCCAGCTTTTCTCCATAGACTGCTGTGTTGCAGAATTTCCTATCGGCTGATATAAAATTAATGTGCCATTTTGTATCTGCACATATTGTACTAGTGACTGCATAACTGTCCAAACTTTTGTGTTCTAGTGTGTTTATTTGTCCATTCAAACACAGTCAGATACGTCAGATAGCAAAGTCGACAATTTTTTTAAACGGGTCTTCCACAGTGTTATATAGTGTCTTTAATAAAATCAAAACAACAAGAACACATTTGATAATACTGGAATCTCCTTTCTTTCCTCTTTAAAGAAATGATTAATAATATTCATAAAATATACGTACCTCATTCACAATACACAAACCTCATCCGTGCATCGCGCAAATCCTATTATACTGACAAGTTAAAACCAGGTGAAACAAATTCAAATGTTTACCGGTAACAAATTACTCATTAATGGAAATGAAATCACAAATGATAAATACAATTTCGGAAAACTTTAATTTCCTTTGGTTAATGCAGGCTCAATTTAGAATCTCACATAGAAATAGCAATGCACACTTCATACATCTTTTACCACAAATCCAGGTGAAAGAGTCGAACAACTAAATCCCTAAATTCTGGAAATCCCAATGCCACGATGGATTAACCTTTTCACTCTTAACACAAATTATGTAATTACTTCTCCATTGAGCCACATGTTTATGCCTTTGCAACGAAGTTGCCGGAAGCATAATGTTTTGGGGTTGTCTGTTTGTGCGTGCCTCCGTCCGTCCGTCCGTCCGTTACCGGTTCTCGTTACTGCGATAACTCAACAGCGGGTGACCAGATTTTGATGTAACTAGGACCAAGTATGTACTATGAGGCAACAATAAACTGATTAGATTTTGGGTTTCAAAGGTTAAAGGTCACAGGACCTTAAATATGTCAGAATTGGGCTCATTACCCTGATAACTTAAGAACGACTCGTCTGCTCGTCGGATTGTAATGTTAGTTGGGTGGAGTATGTATTATAAGGCACAGATGAACAGATTATATTTCAGGGTTGGAAGGTCAAAGGTCAAAGGTCACGAGGCCTCATATATATCTGATTTCGGCGTTACCGCAATAACTTAAGAATGGCTGGCTGGATTTTGATGAAACTTGGGTGAAGTATGTATTATAAGGTACCAATGAACTTATTAATTTTTTTAGTTGAAAGGTCAAAGGTCGCAAGGCTTCATACATAACTTATTTGGGCTAGTTACCACTATAGATTACGAATGGCTTGCCGGATTTTGATATAACTTCGGTCCAGTATGTAGGGCCTATCATAGGGCAACACTGAACTGATTAGATTTTAGAGTTCAATGGCCAGAGGTCAAGAGACCCCATACCTGCCGTCTTTAATGCAATTACTTAATAATAGCTTATCGGATTTTGATGAAACTTGGGTAGAGTGTGTATTATAAGGCACTGATGAACTGATGAGATTTCGAAGGTGAAATGTGAAAAGTAACATGGCTTCCTTCATATCTGATTTGGGCTTATAACTTGAGCGGTTTGTCAAATATGAATGTATCTTGGCTCAAGTATGTAGTATGAGGCAAAGATGAACTGCATTTTGGAATTAAAAGGTCAAAAGACACAAGGACTTATACAAACCTTACTTGGTCTCATTACCAAGGTAATTTACAAATTTCAGCAAATATGGGACAGGTATGCATAAGGTTTTCCAATCAAATTGAGTGGGAGTGCTGACTGCGAAGGCATACCCATCGACTGCGCACAGTCAAACTACTCCAGTTAATTTATCAATTTTATTCAGCACATCCCCCAAATTACAGAAAATTGCCAAAGATATTCTTACATGTACATTGTGCATGTATACAAAAAAGATGACCCACGTATCTAAAAATACTAGAGAAAATAATACACAATAGCTTATACAAATTTGTGATATCCAAAAATTTAGTTCTCAACCAATATGTTTTTAGGATTATAATAAAATAATACAATACAACTGTTATATGCTATAGCCCAGAAACAACATACGGAATTCGAGGCACAGCTTTATGTTGTTTTAAAGATTTCTAATCCAATAGACAACAATACACTTCATCAATTTTTATGGTGTCAGTTTAGATTTTTCTAAGCCAAATGTATGTAAATGATATTTCTGAAGCGTCAAGTCTTTTCTGTTTTGTTTTATATTCTATTTGCTGACGATATTAACACCTTTTCAAGTTTCGGGGTTACTAATTTTCAGTGTTCTTTTTCTCAAATTATGAGGGCTACCTCACAGTGGTTGCCTTATTAAAGAGTATTTTTCCCTCCCTGGAATAGAAGGAAGGGGAGGAGGAGGAACGAGAATGAAAGAAGAAAAAGATAAGAAATCAGATTTTCAAAAAGAAGAGAGAGACAAAGAAGGAAAGAAACAGAAGAATTAAAAAGGAAGACGATGATGAGGAGGACTCTGTGTATTTTATTACTATCTTCCATTAGATACTCCTAAATACATGTACATTGTATAGGGATATTTATTAATCATGGTTTAAATGCATCAAATTATGTTTAAACCTAGACAAAACTAATTTCATATACTTCAAACACGCGAATCTGCTTGATATTCATTCCATTTATGACATAGCATCGATGGTTTACGACTTGACCAGAAAACTTGCACTATAAATTCGGCTTGGCGTACTAATCGACAAAAATCTGAATTGGAACCAACACTTGTATCGTTTCAAAGGGTATTGGCATTTCGTTAAAAATAAAAGAAATGTTGCCACCTGATACCTTGTTTTTGCTTTATAGTTCGCTGCTACATTCTCACAAAACACGTATCACATGTTGTAACATTGTCTGGGCCACATGCTGCAAGAATATATATTAAATTTGATATTTATATTGCAAAAGAAAGCACTGCGTATGTGTACCAATTAATAACACATACGGGCCGTTTGTTTCACAAACTGAAAATATTGAAATGAGCTTAACGCAGTCATCTTCGTGTTTAAATACATGTATTATATCACGAGCCATCCTCCTTCAGGTATTGATAATTTATTTATTTTCAACAGAGATATTCATTCTTACCCCATTCCCATTTTTTTTTTCATTCGGTTAATCCCAGATTATTAGCTTCACACAAATCCATACGACATCATACCGTAGTACAGACATATGTGATACACTCTTTCAAAGCCTAGAGGCTAAAGAATTAATTATGTTATGTTTATACTTGAATAAAGTTACTTAATACAAGCCCCTCTCATGATAGACCACAGAATAATTTACACTCAAGTAAGTTTCACATATTTTAGATAGCCAACTTAATTTTGTATTTCCTGTGAAAATTCCACAGGTCTCGCTTCATTAGTCCTGAATACACTACAGGCTCTTACGTACATGTAACAGCAATACTTTCTGGCCCATCTTTCTGTACCATACCTTATTCCATGTTTCAATTTTATTTCAGCGATGTGTTCTTAACAAATTGAAGTCAAGTTCATTCACTTGTTGAACTGAAAACTAATCAGATCCACGGGTCGTGAAACACCATCAGTATAATACTTGATTTTGGAATAAATTTAGCAGTCTATCAGAGGGACACTTTAGGGGACACGCTGCATAGTGCAATTTTATGGCATCCGTACATTAGTTCAAATTCAAAATATTGATAAAATTATGTTCTGTTTCTCAGCTTCACCACCACCCCTCCCCCTCCCCCGCATGTACTTAACCTGCACACCTTCACTTACATGTACATGTAAGCTTATTTTGTTGGTGAGTACTGTGGGATCTCATCATTTCAAGCGGCTTGCTTCTGTATAGACCAAATGTAATGTGAACATTTGTAGGGCTATCTCTTGATACGGTACGGCATGCTTTTCAATCATGGAGAAAATGAATATTTTAGTTGAATTAATGCATGCTTTTTTATTTATTGATTTAGCCTATATGATAAATATTAATATTCAATACTTATATCAATGTTAACCCAAAATGTCACTGTTATTTTTTTTATATTTTGTATTGCATGATGATTTTGTAGGCCTATGTTTTAAATTTTAATTTCAATTCCAAATGCATCATCAAACTCCACTGTCGATACTGTAAATGATTAGCAGTACATTGAAGGTTCACATTTGAAGTACATGAAGGTGAAATATGTTTCCAACGCTCATTGAAATGCATGCATTACAGGGCCCTTATTTTACTGGATCATTCATAGTCTGATGTTCAGTCCCTGTTAGAAAAATTACAAATTCATTGAAATTATTAGAAAATGAACGTAAAACAGTAGGTTTTTTTTCTTATCAAATGACTATTAAGGATATATTTGGATTTACACTTCATGTATTTTATTATCAAATAAGCTATAAATGCAACCTGAATTACAATATCTTCATATAAAGTTCTGAATTGAAGAATATCAACTGCCCCAGCTCTACTGGCAAAGGTCAGTTGACCACAGATCACAGGAGAGTATCAACATCCATATATCCATCAGCAGCTCATGATAAGGGCATGACCTGAGGGTCTTTAGGGACTTTTTACGTGAAAAACTCAACGTTCGAAGACCAAAGTTGCTTAGACTGTGCTCAGAAAAGCTAGTCTAACTGTCCAGACTCTAACCCTACTAGTCTAAGTATCTATACTGCCTTAGGATTAGGATGAAAAAAGAGCACAGTCTAAAACTTAGACTAGTCTCGTACGGGCGCGTCGAAAATAAAAATGCTCCAATCGACCTAGGACTTTGTCTGCATACGTTTCAGGACATTTGGAGCATTTTTGGTGCGCGCGTACTTTTTTTTCGCGCGCACCCCTTACATGATGGAATTTTGCCCTTTTTTGATGGTTTTCAATACTTGACTGAATTCTGCATCATTTCGAAGCTTTTCCAAACCAAGTGGACCTGAAATAAGGCCATACGCGCCCGAAAATGTAAAAACGCACGCGCGCACATAGACTTAACGTGCATTTTAAAATCAGTCCTAAATCTCTTGATTAACCCATAACTTTCATGTTTTTGTTCACTATTCCGATAGGCTATGATGTCTAGATATGATTTCATGCGTCATTTTGTTATTTTAATCTCGATGACGTCATCTATGACGTCATTAATGAAAACCAAATGTAGTCCATAATGTCGTGACCGGCATGTCCTGTGATGTTGCATATTTCCATAATGATGTGTCATGATAAGTTCTCAAAAATGACATCTCGTTAATGTGATCAGTCATCCGTGACGTTATCTATGACGTTATTGTTAAAAAACCGATTTTGTGTATATCTCATGACTGAAGCCAAATTACATGACCAAATTTGGCACATGTCAAGATCAGGTCAAGGGTCAACTTTGGGACATATCCATGTGCGCGCACGCGCGTAATGAAGGACGCGTACGCACGTGCCAAATCTTTAAAAAATATCCCATATTCCTCAAATTGCAGTTTTGCTACATTCATCATTATGCTATCTTAATTATCATAACGTCGTCTAAAGCGTCATTAATGAAAATCGAATTTAGCCCATATCTCGTGACTGGATTTACATGTAACTAAGATGACGTGCGGATCACCTAATTCGTCTCAGTGACGAATTCAAATCTATTCTTCTAACTTAGCACAGTTATGTCTCATGTCAATACCTCGGCATGGTAATCATGTTAAAGTCAAACACCATCCGTGACGTCATCTATGACGTCATTAGCAAAAACAGACATTTGTCAATATCTCATTATTGAAATACAATTATGCAATCACATTGTACCAACGTAAAATTGAGGTCAAGGCTCAACTGCTGGACCTAACCACGTGCGCGCGCGCGCCACGATGCGTGCATACGCGCACGTCAAAATTTAAAAATGATCCAAATGACTTCTTTTTAACAGCACTATATGTTTCAGGTCATTTGGAGCATTTTGGTGCGTGCGCGTACGCGAGCGTTTTTTTCGCACGCATCCCTTTCCGGAAAGAAACACATCATTTTTTTTCGATGGTTTTGGATGTCTAGCTGAATTCTACGTCATTTAGAACCATTTTCCATCCACCAGAACCCAAAATATCTCTTACACGCCCGAAAAACCAAAATGCGTGCGCATGCGCCGTAGTAAATGACGGACATCTTTAAATCGCTCATAACTCTCTAGAATTAACGGTGACCCACACATTTCATTGCATATTCTAATAGACGATGATGCGTAGATAACTTCTCAGGCATCACTTTCCATGCCAAACTGTTTTGACGTCATCTATGACGTCACAAAAAAATCGTATTTCGCGCATATCTCATGACTGGAGTCGAGCAAGATAACCAAACTTGATACACAGTAACTTGAGGTCAAAGGACATCACTTGTGCTTACCATGACCACGGGCACGTCACGACGATCGCGTACGCGCCCGTTGAATTTCAGATAAAGGATGGAGAGTAAGTTGAAAAGGGACAGTTTTGAGCAAGCATTGATACGTTGTTTGGAACATGCCCTGGAAATCTAATTGGCGCGGTTACGCGGATCACCAATTCATCTCAGTGACGAATTAAAATCTAGTTGGTGATCCGTGTAACCGCGGATCACCATAGATTTCGTCAGAATTTTTTTTTCTTTTTAATTTTCTTTATTCGTGTTTCTTTCTCGCCATTTTTGGCGATATCTCGAGAACGATGAGTGCAATAGTTTTGTAACTTAACATAGTTATGTCTTATGTCAATACTTCGTGAATGTCCCTCTCCCAATGTGTGTGACGTCATCTATGACTCCATAAACCAAAAGCTAGTCCTAACCTATATTTGCAATAACTCAAGCCGGCAGTGGAATAAAACAACGGAATTTGGCAGAAGTCAAGTTAAGGTCAATTGTCAACTTTTGGACCTAATCACGTGCGCGCGCGCTTCACGATGGGCTTGTAAGGGCGCGTCAAAAATTATAAAAATGTAAAAAATGCTCCAAATGACTTTTTATTAACAGCAGTATACGTTTTAGGTCATTTGGAGCGTTTGGTGTGCGCGCTTACGCGCGCGATTTTTTCCGCGCGCACCCCTTTTCTGACCGAATATCGTCGTTTTTTCGATGGATTCGGATTTCTGACTGAATTCTCCATCAATTAGAACCCTTTCCCGACAACTAGGACCCAAAATGTCGCTTACTGGTCCAGCAACTGTAAATACGCACGCATTGCGCCGCGTAGTGAATAATGCGCATTTTTAAATCACTCATAACTCTCTAGAATTAACGGTCACCCCCACTTTTTATTGCTTATTCTGATAGACTATGATGCGTAGATAGCATTTCGGGCATCGCTTTCTATGCCAAAGTGTTATGACGTCATCTATGACGTCACAAAAAAAATCGTATTTCGGACATATCTCATGACTGGAGTCGAGTAACATCACCAAACCTGGTATATAGTAACTTCAGGTCAAAGGTCATCGTGCGCGCTTATCATATGCGTGCGAGCGTCACAACGAACGCGTACGGGTACGTTTAAAATTAAGTCTTAAATCAGTCATTTTTCTCTAGAATAAACTATGACCCCTACCTTGTATTGGTTATTCTGATAGCCTATGATCCGTAGATAACAGTTCCAGCACTACTTTGCATGCAGAATACTTGTGGCGTAATCTATGACGTCAGAAAGAAATATCGTATTTTGCACATATCTCATGAATGGGGTGGATTAAGATAACAAAACTTGGTACAGAGAAACTTCAGGTCAAAAGTCATCACTGGTGCTAATCATAACCGTCCGCGCGTCGTGACGAACTCGTACACGCACGTTGTATTTTCAATTAATGTTTGATAGACAATTTCCGTTAATGAGGGACATAATCATGCAATGGTGATTGATATGCATTGTGTGTCACATTTTCCTTTAATTGAATGATGGGAGCGGTTACGCGGATCACCACTT
Source organism: Eucidaris tribuloides (assembly GCA_001188425.1). Taxonomy (NCBI): domain Eukaryota; kingdom Metazoa; phylum Echinodermata; class Echinoidea; order Cidaroida; family Cidaridae; genus Eucidaris; species Eucidaris tribuloides. The sequence goes on along the minus strand of JZLH01S0169287.1, from coordinate 32,921 downwards.
CGTCTTAGTGACGAATTAAAATTTAGTTTTTTTCGTGTTTCTTTCTGACCATTTCTTGTGCAACAGATATCTCATCAATGCCATCGTCAATAATCTTCTAACTCAATATGGTTATCTAATATGTCAATACCTCGGCAAACATTTTTGTCAGTGTGGTCACTCGTCGGTGACGTCATATCTGACTTCATTTGTAAAAAGTTAGAGTTAACCTATAATTGCAATATCTCGAGCTGGCAGTGGAATAAAACAATCAACTTTGGCAGAGGTCAAATTAAGGTCACGGGCCATCTTTTGGACCTAACCACGTTGCACGCCCGCCTCCATGGGCGTGCGCGCGTCAAAGTTTTATTGGGCTCCAAATGACTTTTTGTTAATAGTACTATATGTTTCAGGTAATTTGGAGCATTTTGGTGTGCGTTTTTTTCGCGCGCACCCCTTTCCCTACAGAATAACGTGTTTTTTTTCGATGATTTTGGATGTCCAACTGAATTCTACGTCATTTAGAACCCATTCCCGTCCACCAGAACCCAAAATGTGCCCCCAAATACGCCCGAAACACGTAAATGCGCGTGCATGCACGCGTAGGGAAAGGCGACATTTTTAAATCACTCATAACTCTCTAGAATAAACGGTGACCCCTAATTTTATGCTGATAGCCTATGATGCGTAGATAACATTTTAGCCATCGCTTTCTATGACAAGTTGTTGTGACGTCATCTATGACGTCACAAAAACAAGTTTTGTCCATATTTTATAACTAGAGGTGAGAAAGATGATCAAACGTGGTGCACAGTAACTTCAGGTCAAAGGTCATCACTGGGGGTTAATGACAGCACGTGCGCGTCACGACGAACGCGTATGCGCACGCCGAAATTTAAGTTAATGTTTGACAGAGAAGGTAAGAAGGGACAGCTTCGAACAAGTAATGATGCATCACATAGATCAGTTAGGCGTAAGAGCGGAATACCAATCTTTTTAAATATAACGGTATTCCGCTCTTTTTGTAGTTAATGAACAATACATTAACCTTAGTCCCATTATGCATCACGATGCCTTGCGTGTTATACATATGGCCTGCAATTTTCTTTTCTGCAATACTATTTTAAAAAAAAATACTACAGAAATTGTCAAGGCTCAATTTCTTAGAAGAAATTGAGCCTTGACAATTTGAGAACTTATGCTGGAATACGTAATTAGGCTAAAACATTTTGAATGATTTGGATAAAACGGTCCTTTTTAGACGTAACATACAGGCGTTCTGTGGAATATCGCGAGTTCGGCATGGTAAGTTGGCGAGGAACGCATTATGACATATTTTTGGGCTGTTTGATTATTCTGTGCCTCTACTGGACGACTGATGGTAATCTTCTACATGTGTTAGACAGTGGTGACAAGTACAGACAAATAACATGAAACGGCGGAAGACAGATGGACAATATCGTTCTCAATGTGTAAACCAACCGCACGCTAGCGTAACTTGGGACATAGACCCACCCGTTGGGATTAGTGATGGTGTAGGTCAACAGGTATGTGTGTGTGCGTGTGTATATAATCGATGTGTGTAACTAGATCTAGATCTATGTCATCAACTTCAACTTCCGAGAGTTATCCAGGATGACGTGTTATCATGAGATATCCAGTGCATTCACCCAAGCGCAAGCGACCTCTGCTTCGTAAGTGTTGTTGATCTATTATTCTGAACGCATTACTCAGTTATCAATAAAACGACTTGGACACGTCTATGCAGCGCGATCTCAAACTTTACGCCATCTACGGCGTGTGCCCGAAAACAGCCGAATATCAATCTTATTCAGACTTTTTCAGAAGAACGGTATTCCGCTCTTACGCCTAACTGTAAATTGTCACAATCTGTTAAGAACTAATGATCGGAGCGAATACACGGATCACCAATTCATCATAGTGACGAATTAAAATCTGGTATTTATTTGTGTTTGTTTCTGGTCATTTCTTGTGTGCACGATATCTCACGAAAGACATCGTTAATGATGATGTAGCTTGGTACAGTCATGTCACGTGTCAAGACCTTGCCAAAACATTTTTCTGAACGTGGTCATTTGTCCGTGAAGTCATTTATGACGTCAAAAGCCAAAAGTTAGACTTAACCTATTTTGCGATATCTCGAGCCGGCAGTCGAACAAAGCAACCAAATTTGGCAAAGGTCAGGTCGAGGTCAAGGGTCAACTTTTGGACCATACCTCGCGACACGACAGGCGCGTAAAATGTAAAAATGCTCCAAATTACTTCTTATTGACAGCACTATACGTTTTAGGTAATTTTCGCGCGCACCCTTTTCACAAGCGAAAACTGTCTCCTTTTTTTTTGATGACTTTGTATGTCTGACGGAATTTTTCCATCAATTAGAACACTTTCAAGATCACCTGGACCCAAAATATTGCTTACAAGTCAAAAAAACGTAAATGCACGCGCATGCGCGCGTAATGAATGGCCGCACTTTTAAGTCACTCATAACTCTCTAGAATTAACGGTGACCCCAACTTTTTATTGCTTACTTTCTTAGACTGTGATGCGTAGATAAAATTTCAGGCATCGGTTTATATGCCTAATTGTTGTGACGTCATCTATGACGTCGCAAAGAAAAATCGTATTTCTCACATATCTCAAGGCTGTAGTCGAGTTACAGAGCCAAACTTGGTACACAATAACTTCAGATCAAAGATTATCATGCTTGGTTATGATATGTGTGCGGGAGTCACGACGCTCGCGTACGCGTACGTTTGATATTAAGTCTTAAATCAGTTATATTTCTCTAGAATTATCGATGACTCCTACCTATTATATCTCATTATGATAGCATATGATTCGTAGATAACATTTCAGGCATCATTTCGCTTGCCGAATGCTTGTGGCGTCACCTATGACGTCACTTTTAAAAATCGTATTTCGCGCATATCTCATGAGTGCCGTCGAATAAGATAATCAAACGTGGTACACAGTAACTTCAGGCCAAGTGTAATCACTGGTGTTTATCATATTTATGCGGGCGTCGCGACGAATGCATATGCGCACGTCGAATTTTGAATTAATGTTTGATGGACAATGTAAGGTGCTGAGCGACATATTTCAGCAAGCAATGATACGTTATATAGATTTTTTGTCATATTTTCTTTAGATTTAATGATCGGCGCGGTAACGCGGATCCCTAATTCGTCTTAGTGACGAATTAAGATCTAATTTAAGTTGAAATTGATGGTCTCTAGAAACATAATCTGAACAGAAAAAAAAAATCTATAGACACCAAAACACGGGTAGCCCCTTTGGATTGTATTTCCAGATAATAATAGGGTTAGGGTTAGTGTTTGGGTTAGAGTTACGGCTAGGGTTGAGGTCCAGGTTAGTGCAAGAAATAATCATTGGAGCAATTATTGTCACCGGAGCAAATGCCATGGAATCCCAGCATACACTACCTGTGTTCCTCGAAGAGAAAAGCTTTCATCTTGTCAATTCTGTCTGCAATATTTTGTCCCTGTTTAACCATCTTCTGTAGGTCCTCTAGCTGCGCTTTGGTATAGTGAATAAGCTGCTCCAGATTCATACCAAATCTTCGCCGAAAATATTCGTATGACGAACTCGGCTCCAAATTGCCCATCATAGGTGCTGTGCTACCGTCATCTGAATTGAGAAAAGAAGAGGGTAAATGCAGAAAGTAATG
>JZLH01S0169287.1:6743-28853 GCA_001188425.1 Eucidaris tribuloides | reverse complement strand
AGGAAACCAGATTTCATAGCAAAATTATAATGACTAATTTCTTCATTGAATAAGGTATGATTGTAAAGCTCTGTCCCTCTTCTTTCATTTGATACATTACTTATTATTAATCGTTCACGCATTATTGAACTAATAAAATGGATAATGGTGCTACCAAAATTTCATTTGCACGCGCATATTCCATCTTTGAGTCCATTTTCATGGTAGTAAATGTAATTGTTTTTAAAGACAAAAGCATGACGTAAAAATTCAGAATTTTTTCTTTTATATGACACCTCAGGCGTAAAAAATGAATGAAGCATGCCCGAGAACAAGTAAAATTAAAACATGTCTGTTTTAGCGTGATTTTTAAAATGAATAAATTTTGAGAAACTGGAAGCAAGCAGAACAATAAGGTTCACGCACGGCTGACTTCACATAATATCTTGCTCCGGACACAACAATAGGCTCAGAATCACGTTCGCGGGGTAATTTCTTGGTTGCTGGCTGCCAATTCCAGAAAACAGTGTTAATGAATGCATTTTGGAACATTTCTAAAAACAAGCACGAATTTGGATTTCTGATTGAATTCTCCATCAATTAGAAACCTTTCCGACCACTAGGACCCAAAATATCGCTTACAAGTCCCCCCCCCCCAAAAAAAAAAAAAAATGCGCGAACATTGCGTGCGTAATGAATGGTGGGCATTTTTAAATCACTCATAACTCTCTAGAATTAGCGGTGACCACTAGTTTGTATTGCTTATTCTGATAAACTATGATACGTAGAAAGCATTTCAGGCATCGTTTTCTATGCCAAAGTGTTGTGACGTCATCTATGACGTCACAAAGAAAAATCGTATTTCGGGCATATCTCATGACTGGAGTGGAGTAATATAACTAAACCTGATACACAGTAACTTCAGGTCAAAGGCCATCATGCGTGCTTATCATATGCATGCGGGCGTCACGACGAACGCGTACGCGTACGTTTAAAATTAATACCCCTGTCAGACCGACTTCACCGTGAAATTCACGGTGAATTCTCCGTGACTTTCACGGTGAAAAAAATGCGCGTAAATTCCTGTTGCCCTTTCAGACCGAATTTTGTCTACCCGATCCATTCGACATGATATTACTGCAACAGACCATCTCAACTACAGTTGCTGATTTTGCTTGATGATTATTTTAAAAAAAATGGATCGAGCTGGAGTTAGTTTTCATATGCTAGGTTCACACTGCCGATCTGTCAACTCGATCAGGTCCGATCAGGCCAATGTTGGGCCTGGTCGGTCTCGCTCGGCAAAGTAATCGGGGTCAATCTACCTTGATCGGGGTGATCGACAACGCTCTGGCTCCCTACTCGAATGTTTTTGGCGGTCAAAAATATTCGAGTAGGTAACCAGAACGATGTCGATCAAGGCAGACGGGCGCCGATCATGGTAGATTGAGCCCCGATTACCGGCCGAACTGGACCGAAAAGGCCAAAACTTGGCTTGATCGTGCCTCATCGAGTTGGCAGATCGGCAGTGTCAACCTAGCATTATTATATGGAAATGCTGATTTTACAGGAGATATGCCAGTTCGCGAACCTTGTTATTCAAACAAGATCGAGTTCAGTGGCGAGTAACTGTTAGGGGTCGGGATGGGATGGTCTAATTCTGATTATATTATTATTTTAAAGCAAATAAGCAATATGTCAGGTAATAATATGTAGTCTAATTACTCTGACATTTTAGTAAAGTTTATAGGGCCTACAATGAAAATAAAAACACTTCAATTCAATCAACATTCACGATCTTCAACGCGCTCTTCTCCGTCGACTGCGGGTACTGCGCAGCTGCTAACCAACCAAAGGGCTAATTAGTGTGATACGCGCATACGCGAAGTGAATTCACCGTGACATCTCGCGAGACGGCGTTTCACACCAACAGTTTCACGGTGAAGTCACGGAGAATTACCCTCCAATTGTCGAGGGTAGCTTTTTTGCCAAATCTTCACCGCAACTTCTCCGCGACTTACCCGCGACGCCCTTTCAGACCAAAAGTTCACGGAGACGTCACGGAGAAAGTCTCGCGATGTTCACCCGGTGTGAAAGGGGTAAAAGTGTTAAATCAGTTATTTTTCTCTAGAATAAACGATGACCCCAACCGTATATTGCTCATTCTGATAGCCAATGATCCGTAGATAACAGTTCAGGCACTGCTTTGCATGCAGAATACTTGTGGCGTCATCTATGACGTCACAATGAAAAATCGTATTTCGCTCATATCTCATGAATAGGGTGGATTAAGATAAAAAAACTTAGTAAACAGTAACTTCAGGTCAAAGGTCATCACTCGTGTTAATTATAACCGTCCGCGTGTCGTGACGAATGCGTACCCGTACGTTGAATTTTCAATTAATGTTTGATAGACAGTTTCAGGTGATGAGGGACATATTTCATCATGTAATGAAAATTGATATACATTGTCACATTTTCTTTAAATTTAATGATCGGAGTGGTTACGCGGATCACCAATTCGCCTTAGTGACAAATTAGAATCTAGTTCCATTTTTATTTCCATCTTTGTCACACCATGGGCACTGATGACGAGTGTGACCACTGACTGTTCATTGCCTTTAAAGGCGTTTATAACCAAACTTTCTGGTCATTTTATGTGTGGACGATATCTCAAGAACGATAGTGTCAATAATCTTGTGACTTAGCATGATTATGTCTCTAATCAATATTTAGGGATTGTCCTACCTGTCAATGTCATAAAACATCTGTGACGTCATCTATGACGTCATTTACGAAAAAGTTAGAGTTAACCTACATTTGCAATATCTCGAGCCGGCAGTCGAATAAAACAATGTCACTTGTAATTCTGTAAGCATCATCGATAATATTTTGACAAATGTTTATAATAACGTATCAGGCGTATTCTATTTCGACTTTACCGATCACATGCCAATATTCTGTTTGTTTAAGTATTTTCATCCATATTCAATTGATGAAACAAATGTATACTATCGAACGTTTTTCCAAGCTGCAGTAATTATATGTATTAATAATTTGTGTCACTATGATTGTTCAAACACTTACACCATTAATGATATGGAAATTGGTTATGATACCTTTATTTCTGAGTTTCTTGCCATATTTAATAATAATTTTCCTCTTGTTAAAAAACAAAAAGTTAAAAATGTACGCAAACCATGGATTACTAATACGTTATTGAAATTAATTCTCATAAAACACAAGTTGTATAAAACTTTCTGTAAGAAGCGAACACAAAATTCACTGAATAAATATAAACATTTTCGGAATAGATTGCATGGAATTTTAAGAAAAGCTCGTAATAATTATTATGATAAATTAATGGAATATGATAAAAATAATCTGAACTAGACTTTAATTCGTCACTGAGACGAATTAGTGATCCGCGTAAACGCTCCGATCATTAAATCTAAACAAAACGTGACAAATATTCTATACCAAGTATCATTACTTGCTGAAATATGTCCCTCATCACTTCAAATTCTCCATCTAGCCTTAATTCAATATTCGAGGTACGTGTACGCGCGCGCACTTATGATTAGCACCAGTGATGACCTGTGATCTGAAGTTGCTGTGTATCAAGTTTGCTTATGTAACTCGACTCCAGTCGTGGGATATGCTCAAAATACGATTTTTCTTTGTGACGTCATAGATGACGTGCCAACAATTTGGCATAGAAAGCGAAGCTTGAAATGTCATCTGCGCATCATAGTCTATCAGAATCAGCAATAAAAAGTAGGGGTCACCGTTAATTCTAGAGGGTTAAGAGCGATTTAAAAATGCCGCAATTCACTACGCGCGCATGCGCGCGCATTTACGTTTTTTCGGGCGTGTAAGCAATATTTTAAGTTCTCGTGGATGGGAAAGGATTCTATATGACGTAGAATTCAGTTAGACATCCAAAACCATCGAAAAAATGTTGTTATTCTGCCGGGAAAGGCGTGCGCGTACGCGCGCGCACCAAAATGCTCCAAATGACCTGAAGCATTATAGTGCTGTTAATAAGAAGTCATTTGGAGCATTTTAAAATTTTGACGCGCTCATACACTCCCGTGGAGACGTGCGCGCACGTGGTTATGTCCGGCAGATGACCCTTGACCTCAACTTGACTTCACAGATGCTCTATCACATTGACCAGGTAACCATGTCGAGGTGCTAACATGAGGCATAATTACGTTAAGTTACAAGATTATTCACTCTATCGTTCTTGAGTTATCGTCTGAACAAAAAGTGACCAGAAAGAAACATAAATAAACAAAGAATAAAATTTCGTCAAACTCTATGGTGATCCGCAGTTACGCGACCAATAAGGTTCATTGATAATTTGGATCCGGTTATATGACATTATTTATTATGTTATTCTGTCGGAAAGGGGTGCGCGCGAAAAAAACGTGCGCGTACGCGCGGCGCACCAAATGCTCCAAATGACCTGAAACATATAGTGCTGTTAATAAGAAGTCATTTGGAGCATTTTAAAATTTTGACGCGCTCATACACTCCCGTGGAGACGCGCGCGCGCACGTGGTTATATACAGCAGATGACCCTTGACCTCAACTTGACTTCTGCCAAATTTGGTTCTTATATTCGACTTAAGGCTTGAGATATTGCAAATATAGGTTAAGTCTAGATTTTCTTGCAAATGACGTCATAAATTATTTACTCTATCGTTCTTGAGTTATCGTCTGAACAAAAAGTGACCAGAAAAAACATAAATAAACAAAGAATAAAATTTCGTACAAACTCTATGGTGATCCGCGGTTACGCGGATCACCAACAAGATCTGGAAAAATATTAATACAATTCTTGGAAAACGTTCAAACAAATTCCCAAAGTATATTTTTTACAATGAAGTAAAGGTTGAACACAAACAGGAAATTGCACACACATTCAATGATTTTTTTTTTATTAATGCAGGCCAAAATCTTGCCAGTAATATACCTGTATCAAAGAAAACTGTCGATGAATATTGTAGTAGAAAGGTTGAACATTCACAATTTTATCACCTATTACTGACGATGAAATATTACAAATCTGTCGTAAGTTTAAAAATAAATAAGCAGTGGGTTTGATGAAGTTAGCTTGTATTTAATTAAACGAATTATTCATTATATTGTCAAACCATTGACACATATTTTCAATTTATCTTTTGCAAGTGGTAAGGTACCAACCAAGCTGAAAAGGTGACATTCATTCTGTTAACAATTATCGTCCAATTGCACTTTTACCTTGTTTCTCAAAGATAATTGAAAAATTCATGTACAATAGACTAGACAAGTTTCTCAATACCTTTAATATATTAAATAATTGTCAGTATGGTTTCAGAAAAATGTACTCTTGTGACCTTGCAGTTTTGGATGTTTATGAATATATTATGAAAATGTTATTGCAGTCTTTCTCGATTTGAGCAAAGCTTTCGATTCCATTGATCATAATATTTTAATTTCTAAGCTACATCACACAGGAGTACGAGGAATTGCCCTTGATTGGTTTGTCAGTTATTTATCTAATCGTACTATATACGTTTGTATAAATGAGTTTCATTCTGATATTGCTACATCAAACACAGGTTTACCACAAGGATCTATCTTGGGCCTACTTCTATTTATTATATATTCAATAACCTCAGTGAATGTTCTTACCTCCTCAAATTTGTTCAGTTTGCTGATGACACTATCATATTCTAATCTTCCAAAAACGTTCACTCAACTGAATATGTTTTAAATGATGAATTATGACATGTTTCAGATTGGTTAAAAGCTAATAAACTTTCATTAAATATTAATAAAACTAAATTTATTCACTTTTCTAAGAAGAATCGTTTGCCTGTAAGTAATGTAAAAATACAAATAGACAATGTTCAATTACAAATGTCCGACAGTGTTAATTTTCTTGGAGTGACTGTGGACAAGTTCTTATCTTGGTCTGACCATATTGATAATATACTACTTAAAATAAGCAGAAATGCTTGTGTCATCGGCGAAGCACTTTTTTATTTTATAAAATAGCCTGATTGTATCCAACTTATCGTATTGTAATATTGTATAGGGTAATTTGTCATGTCACCATTTGTCTAAGCTTCACAAAATTAAAAAAACGTTGCCTACTGATATGTTCCAATTCTCATTTCAGAGCACCCTCTCGCCCCCTTTTTTGTTCATTTAACTCTTTAAACATATTTGATATACACAAGATCCAGCTTGGAACATTTATGTTTAGATTCCTTTGTAACAATTTGCCTCCTAATTTTCATGATCTGTTTACTTTTAACTCGCAACTTCATACGTATAATACCAGAAATTCAAACAAATTACACTTATTTGAAGTTAATTCCAATCGTCAGAAATCATCCATATCTTACCGTGGTCCAGTCCTATGGAATAATTTACGAAACTCCCTTACTGAAATAGCACACCAATCTACATTCAAGAAAAAGTACAAGAAATATCTTTGTTTGCAATACTCCGATAGTTCATAAAAAACCTACAGTTTTCAATATTTTTCATTTCCTAATTTGTATTTTCATTTGACATGTATATTTTATAATGATTTGTAGTTTTTGTTTTGTGTTGTTGTTGTTGTTTTGCTTGTTTTTTCTGTACGTTTGTTGTAACATGTAGTTTTTTTACATGTATACTTAGTACATGGTAATCCAGTTATCTTATCTTATTTTATTGAAACTATGTAATTTCTCGCATCACTTCCTTTGTGACCCTTTTTACAGGTCCCCCAGCTTTCTTGGGTTCACCGTGCAATTCTTAAAGTACCAATTTGTTTGTTTTATTTGTACATATTGCTTGTAGTGTATGTTTTGTTTCAATTGTATGTCTTTTTAAGATTGCTGAATAAAGATTGAACTTGAACTTGAACTTGAACATCTTTTATTTTATTGCACATGACATGATCTTAAAATTCACATTTTAAACCCTACTTTAAATAGGCCATTTCAGGTTAGGTTTTTACTTGGGGGGGGGGGGGCAGTGTGACCCCCTCGGCCACAGATCTCGCGATGGCCGCGAAAATGTGCATGCACATAGAGCCGAATGTAAACTACAAGACTGTATAGTTATACTTAAACATATTTTTCTTCTATTTTTAATGATGCAAATGGTGCATACACTTATCTCCCCCCCCCCCCCCGCTTGGAGCTCTCTCGAGTACTCACGTACAGTTTTCCACATACTTCCTGCAGGCCTACATGTACATCTTTGGGAAAAAACTGACTACAATCCCTAATAATCTTCCAAAAATATCCATTTAAAATAGAGCTTTACCATGCCTAGAATCACATCTTTTCTGTGCGTATTTTAAAAAAAAAATCTCCCGTGGGAGGAGATTATCCACGCCCTCCTCCGCTCGGTTGTTTCCCTCCCTCGCAAGTATGGCTACTCAATTACAATTTTTCACATCCTTCCTGTACATCTTCTTAAAAATTTGATGACAATCCCTAATCATTTTCAAATATGACTACCAAATCCCTAATCTTCATGAAACATACCTTTAAAATATTTTTTACCATGCCCACAATCACGTCTTTTCTATGCATATTTTCAAAAAGTTCCTACCCTGGGAGGGGGATACCTCCTCCATACCCCCTCCCACACCCTTCCCCGCTCGGTCGTGTCACTCCCTCGCATGTTTCCATCAAAGCCTCCAGTAGCCCCCCTAAAATGTTCGGTCTAGAAACGCACCTGCCTTGGACCATACATAGTCTATGCTTCTAGCGTCAAACATAATTTTAATATAAATGTATGTTACAAATCCAACATATACTTAAAATGTTTACTAGGGTGGGACGAAAAATCCTTTTTTTCTCTGATCGACTTGGAACTCTCAGGGAAATTTCCTTGGGTATAGACTATTATTATCTTAAAGTATCAGTAGATCGGAGGATGTTTCACCCAGGCAGTAAATTTACACGAAATTGCCCTGTAGCTCTGTAATGAGAGTATATAGGGCTTTATGTGTATTTGCCTTATAAGATATTACCTTCATATTTTAGTCTGTGTACCACTTTCAATAACAGCATTTATACTACATAATTAATAGTGTTACCTGTAAATTGTTTCTATAGATGTACAGTGTTTACAGCACAATGGCAGTGCCTGGGTAAAATCTTGTGGTGGGGGGGGGGGGTGTGGGTCGAAAAACACCCCTGAATTTCATAAATTACAATCCAAAACCTCCTGGTTTTCTGATTTTTGGAAAATATTTGGGAGGGGCATCCATTCTGCACCCCACCCCCATCACCTGCTCTATGGCCCCAACCCTGTTCTAACGTGACCTGGAGGCATACGCAAATGCAGGGGGGGGGGTGTTTGGTTGTCAAACACCCCTTCCCCCTTTGCTAACCCCTTTTAAAACCTTTTAATATGGAAAACACTCCCATTTTAACCGTAGAACACGATTTTAATTCCTGCTGGCCGGAAATAAAAGTTGGATCTGGGATTTGGAATGACGTTTTTTTCGTCACTTCTCCCCTGCTCCTGCAGTGAGGCCCCTCCCTTGCTCTGACATGACCTGGAGGCATGCGCGAATGCGGGGGAGGGGGGTGTTTGGTTACCAAACACTCCCTTTTGGTACCCCGTTTATTACGATAGACAAATATTTGTATACAGAAAACATTCCCCCATCCCCTACTGAGCGGCTGAGTTGAACGGGAAAATTTGTGGACCTGTAAGTTTGAATTGACAATTCTACACCCCTACCAGACCCCCCCCCCCAACAACAACTTTTCAGCGGCTGGGCTGACCAGAAAAAAAAAAACTGGGATCTTTGGATTTGGTGGGGCCAAACGGTGGGGATGGGAGTGTGCATGGGCAGAAATCGCTCTCTCCACATCATGCAGGGAATACCATCAGTTTTGCCTGCCAAAATATTGTTTAAATAGACCAAACATAAAGCCAAACACCATCCGATAAGCTGGGGATGGGGCAGGGGCCGCTAAGAATCATCTTGTTACCTGCAGAAAAAATAATAAAAACATCCAGCTAAACATCAAGCCAAACAACATACAACAAGTCCACATAAAAAATGTAACAGATTAGTAAAGACCCAAATGTAGGGGGGGGGGACTTGATATTGTGTCCCTGTCTGCAAGTTGTGGGTGAGAATGACCTCTCGCACCCCCCCCTCGGATTTCCGTTCATAGAGGGTGTGGGGTCAGAGAGCGTCACCTCCCCAATATTTCCGAAAATCAGAAAATCAGGGTATTTGCCGTGTAATTCATGAAATTCAGGGGTGTTTTACTTTTTTGACCCCCCGCCCCCCCACAAATTTTACCAGGCACTGCCTTGTGCTGTAAACAAGTACATCTAGAGAAACAATTAACAGTGACACTCTATTATTATGTACTTGAAATGCTGTTATGAAATGGTACACACACTTAAAATGAGGTAATATCTTATAAGCAATACACCTAAAGCCCTATAGCTCTAACACAGAAGCTGTAGGCAATTTCGTAAAAATTTACTGCCTGGTGAAATCCTCCGATCTTACTGATACTTAGATAATAATAGTCTATACCAAGGAAATTCCTGAGAGTTCCAAGTCGATCAGAGAAAAAATTTTTGTTTGTTCTCGCACCCTAATGTTTACTCCATAAAGTCATAACATTGGACATGACAAATAAATTAAAAACAAAGTGTGTTTTGAGTTAATATACCCCCGTTTGTTTTGTCCAGTTTATCTGTATTTGTTAATATGGTACCCCTACCATTGGGAAGAAAGGTCCCCAGTCGCGATTTAGTTTTTTGACCAGGGGGCGTCGATCATTTTTTTGGGCATGGGGATTTTCGCGGCGCGCTCCACGTGCATGTTGCCAATATGCGATGACAACTGTGCATTGTTTAATAGTCCGTTTACGTACAGTCTAATGGTTTTGTAGTGCTTCAATTCTTTCAAACATAATGTCGTTTTCTCTATGCTCATCAGACATTTCACTTGGCCCATGGCTGGGAGGGCGGGGGGGGGGGTAAACGTTACACCTCCCCCCCCCCCCGCGTAGATCGCCATTGTCCCCAATCGACTTCGCCACATCTTCAAAATTTTCTTCCGGTCCTGTCATGAATGTCAATATAAGAAGTAAATCAAGTTAAAACACCCCCTTTGAAAAATCCTGCGTTCACCTATGCTTTAACTAAATCATTAACATAAATCAAGAACAAAAGGGGTCGAAGGATGGACTCATGTGGAACACCACATGTTAAAGGGAGGATTCCAGAAGAACAAGAATCATGGACAGTGTATTGCAATCGATCCGACAAATAGCTAACGAACCAATTAAGGGCCTAGCCCCTTATGCCATAGTATTGTAATTTTGTAAATAAAATCGAGTGGTCAAGCGTGTTGAATGCCTTGCTAAGGTCCATAAACATGTCAATTACGTGCTTATGGCCCCCAAGGCGCTCGACACTCTGTCGTATAGTTTTAAGATTGCATCAGCAGTTAAATGTGACCGTCAAAAACCAAATTCATTAGAATTTATTAAGTCATTACGTACCAAATAATCATAACTCTTTTGTGAACAATTTTTTGAAGAACCTTGGAGAAACTGGGTAATATTGAGATGGGACGATAATTTATCATATATGCAGGATCATCTTTCTCATAAACAGGAACCACTTAAGCTACTTTAAATTCGCGGGGATATGTACCAGTTGATAAAGAAAGATTAAAAACATGATTAAGATGAATCATTATAGGGTGGATTATTTGTTTAAGTAAATTGTTACTGATTTCATCATGTCCAGTTGAATAATTATCTTTCAATGACTGTGTAATATTTATTTTTTTATGACAATCAACTCGTCTTAACGTTTGTGAATAGAATGATTAAGAAATTGATTGGAGTTAGAACCATTTTGATTAATTTTGGGGCTTATTTCGGACCGGTTTCCACAAAGTACTTGTTAAATGTATTAGCTATATCTATGGACGTATCATATGAATGGTTTTCAAAAAAGAATTTATTGATTTTAGACATGATTGCTATTAAGAATCTCTTTAATAATTTTCCATGTCGAACTACAATTATTTTTACCCTTTTCAAATTGATGATTATAATATGATTTACGAGATGCTCGAATGATCGATGTTAATTTGTTTCTATATGTTGTATATATGTCAAAGCGAGCAATGTCAGATTTATTGCGTAAGTGTAATTTGTATAATTTATTTCTTCTTTTTATTGAATTTAATATACCAGCGGAAATCCAAGCGTGTTTTTTTTATTTGTAATAATAATTTCTTCATTGGGAACATTTTTATTAAAATAATATCAAAATTTGTTCCAAAAATATTGGAAAGCAGTATTGGTTTCACTACAGGTAAGCACATTATCCCAATTTTCCAGAGTCAAGTCATGTTTTAATCTTCCAATATTCTCAGGGGTTAATTTACATTAAAATATATAAATGGGACGATTGTTATTGCAAGAAAATATATACATACTAAAGCATACTAAAACAAATTGGTAGGTGATCGGAAATGTCCTTATATAAAAGGCCAGCCTGCAAAGCATCTCTCTGCATATTTGTAAAAATATTATCGATTAATGCACTTAATTGTGAAGTTATCCTTGTGGGTTTGTCAATAACATTATAAAATGTGTGTGTAAGCATCAAATTTCGAAAATTTAAAGCATTATCATTATCTAGATTCGAATCAATGTTGAAATCACCCATTATACAAGCATTCTTAGTACATGAACTGATATAAATTAACAAGTATTCCATATCTTTAAAGAACAACTGCATATTCGCATTCGGAGGTCTATAAAAACACATATAACAATAGAATTACAAGGAGATACATCAAGTTTAATAGAAAGTATTTCAGCATTGGAGATATTAAATGATTTTATATAATAAAGAATTAGAAATATAAAAGCCAACACCTCCTCCTGTACCAATTTTCCTGTCAACACGTAGTAAATTAAAACCATCAATAAGTTGAGGAGTATTTTCGTTTAACCTAAAAAGCCCAAGGGGGCACAATGCCCTACCACATTTTCCTTCGCCACTTCCACATTTTTTGACGAAATTTCATCATACTTGGCGACTTTTCCTAAAATTTTATGGCAAAAATGTTGGTGTATACTTTAGGGTTACCTGTAAAATTATGTTGCCATGGTAACCACATTTTGAAGGTCATGTGTACCATTTTTTGATGTTTCATTGTTTTTCCATTACACACAAGAGCTTCTACTGTCACCTGTTTTTCTTTTTTTCATTTCTTTTGGCTCATTCATGACATAAAACTTACGTTTCATCTATTTGAGAACATATTCAATCAATTTCTTTGATTTTTCTTTGTTTTTGGAGCCAAAACAATACAAATAATAAAACATGTTGAAAATGTATTATTCTTGTTATTTTTCTTTATTTCCCATGTTTTATTTCTATATTATACAAGATTTGATGTATCAAAGTGCAATTCCATATAAAGGGGGGTACCAGAATGAACAAAAAAAAAATCATTTATCCATGTTATTTTAACTCGTTGGCACAACCAACAGTTCATAGTAATACGTGCATATACGCATAACATTATCACTGCATGTATGGTAACACAAAATATGAACCCCAAACAGGCTAAGTTTACTTAAAATACATATTTTCTATCTAAAAATATGTTATCTTGTATAATTATTGACATATTAATCACTTGTAAATGCATTCATGGAATATTTAAGACGAAAACTTAGAAATATCCAACAAAATCCCTTTTTTCTATATATTTCATTATATTTTGGTGAATAGCTACCCCCATGTGGTGACCTTGAGAAATGTTGATGATTGCATTTAGTAGAGTTTTAGTTGTTTTGCATGTGTGCAAAATTTGAGAGTGATTGGTCTAAAAATAAAGATTTTAGAGAGAGGGGCACAATGTGCCCCCCCCCCCCCCGTGGGCCACGGAGAGCCAAAATAGCTTAGGCGTTTTAGGATTAACCATGTTACGGTGACACCGATAACAGAAAAATCATGTTGGAGGAAAATTAAAAAGTGTGTAAGATTTTTATAATTGTTCAATAAGCTGCTTGCGTGCATTAAGGTGCAAAAGACTAAAGTCAGAGGTGTTGTAACATTTAGATAATGATTGGTAAAACTCTTGAGGCAAAAAATATTTACTATTGATAAAGGGCTGGAAATGAAATTTTCCTTCACGATGCTTTCCGCGATCTTGGAGCAATCCTCGCGTTCATTCGCCTTCGGTTCCGGAATACCCACTAGACGAAAGTTGTTTCTTCTTGAGAAACGCTCAGCTTTATTCACTTCCATGGTGTGACGATTCAGTTGATTTTTCATGGTTTCCATTTCTTTTTCCATCGTCGATACTTTCTTCTCTAGGTGGTCATTTCTTTTTTTGCAGTTCATTAATACGAGAGATCTCGAACTCCATAGCGGCTGCAACCCTTTTCACGCGTGCAAGCAGGGAGTCCACAGCTTTCTTCACCATTGCCTAAAAGTTAGCGGTTGCAGCTTTTAAGTTCTCGTTGAGGGCTTGGGTAGAGAGATCCGTGGCATTCACCGGTTGAGTACTTTCAGAGTTCTCGGTGGCTTCACCGACAAAGCTGTCCCGTTTCACATTTAATTCTGTATCCAACATTAACGTAAAATTCGACAAGCTTGTACGCGTTTGTCCTGTCGTTCCCGCACTTATGATTAGCAGTAGTGATGACCTTTAATCTGTGTGCCAAGTTTGGCTATCTTCCTCAACCTCAGTCATGACATATGGACGAAATAAGTTTTCTCTTTATGATGTCATAGATAACGTCACCACAATCTGCCATGTAAAGTGATGCCTGAAGTTTTATCTACCCATCATAGGCTATCACAGAAGCAATATAAAGTAGGTGTCATCGTTAATTTGAGAGAGTTATGACGGATCAAATCATTACAAATAAATGCACGCGTACGCATTCGTAGTTACACCCGCACGCATAAGGCTAGCGCCAGTGATAGTGTTTAACATGAAGGTAATGCCAACCAAGTTTGGCTACCTTGCACATCTCAAGTCACGAGATATGGACGAAAATTAATTTTTATTTGTGACGTTATAGACTACGTCACAACAGTTTGGCGTGGAAAGTGATGCCTGAAAAGCTATGTACGCATTATAGTCCTTTAAACTGAAGTTACTGCGTACCAAGTTTGGTTATCTTACTCGACTCCAGTCGTAAGATATGCGAAAACTACGATTTTTTTATCTGACGTCACAAATGAGGTCACAGCAATTTGGCACGTAAAGTGATGCCTGAAATCTTATCTACGTGTCATAGGCTATCAGAATAAACAATAAAAAGTCGGGGTTCAAGTGATAGGCTAACATTGTGGAGCTTCAATTTAAAAAATTGTCAAACTTTGATATCTGAGCTACAAAGTAGTGTTCAAATGGACAAATAAACACCCTAGAATACAAAAGTTACACTGCCAATGGCAAGTTATACACGAATAAACAATAAAACTCGGGGCGTGTTTTATTAACCTACGTGTACACACAGTAAGTCTATGGGAGGAAATGGCAAAGTGAATCTGGTCAACTTACGATTTTCACTTTTGTAAAGCACTAAATAATCATTTTGAAATACAATTTTTTCAGGGCTTCATTTTTAGACCTCATCAAAGACACTGGTAGCATGGGGAATCATGCGGCTCAGATTTTTTTAACTGTGGTAAATGTTAGCCAATACCTTTAAAGTTAATTCTAGAGATTTATAAGTGCTTTAAAAACACTAGGCGCGCATGAGAGCGGATTTACGATTTTGGACTTGTAAGGGACATTTTGGTTCCGGGTGGTTGGAAAGGGTTCTAATTGATGGGGAATTCAATCAGCAACCGAAAAACATCGAGAAAAAAAAACCGACGTTACTTGCTCGGAAAAGGGATGCGTACCAAAATGCTCCAAATGACGTGAAACGTATATTGTTGTCAATAAGAAGTAATTTGGAAGATTTTTGCATTTTAAGCGCCCGTCGTGACGCGCACGCGCACGAGGTATGGTCCAAAAGTTGACCCTTGACCTCAACTTGACCAATGCCAAATTTGGTTGTTTTATTCGACTGACGGCTAGAGATATCGCAAATGTATGTTAACTCTAAAGTTTGGCTTTTGCCGTCCTAAAATGACGTAATAGCTGCCCTATCACATTGACTGGATTACCATGACGAGGTATTAACATGAGACATAACTATGCTAAGTTACAATGTTATTGACACAAGCATTCTTGAGATAACGTCTGAACAAAAAATGATCAGAAAGAAACACAAATAAAGACAAAAAATATCTGACGAAATAAAAGGTGATCCGTGGTTATGCGGATCACAAATAAATAAACTAGATCTTAATGCGCCACTAAGGCGACTTGGTGATCCGCGTAACCGTGCCGATCATTAAATCTAAAGAAAGTTCGATAAATAATCTATATCAAGTATCATTGCATGCTTAAATATGTCCCTCAGCACCTAACATTTTTCATCAAACATTAATTCAAAAATTCGACGTGCGCGTACGCGTTCGTCGCGACACCCGAAAAAATATGATAAACAGCAGTGATTACCTTTTACCTGAAGTTACCATATACATATTTTGGTTATCTTACTCGACGCCAGTCATGAGATATGCGTGAAATACGATTTTTGTTTTTGACGTCATAGATGACGCCACAAGTATTCGGCATGCCATGCCTGAAATGTTATCTACGCATGTCTATTAGAATAGTATATTAGAATAAGCAATAAAAAGTAAGGTTCACCATTAATTCTGGACAGTTATGAGTGATTTAAACATGCCGCCATTCACTACGCGCTCATGCGCGGGCATTTAAGTTTTTTAGAATTCTAAGCAATATGTTCGGTCAAGGTGGTCGGAAAGGAGTTCTAATTGATGGAGAATTTTCATTGAAAAAAATACGGTATTTGCTTGGAATAGGGGTGCGCGAGAAAAACGCGCGCGTACGCACGCGCACCAAAATGCTCTAAATGACCTGAAACACATAGTACTCTCAATAAGAAACGATTTTGAGCATTTGTCCATTTTACGTGCCCATCGTGACGGGCACGCGCATGAGGTATGATCCAAATGTTGCGTCGTTACCTGAACTTGACCTTTTCCAAATTTGTTTGTTTTATTCGACTGCCAGCTTGAGATGTCGCAAATTAAGTATAACTTTTTGCTTTTGAAGTCATGAATGACGTCACAGATGCTTTATGACATTGAACGGAATACCATGCCGAGATAT
Organism: Eucidaris tribuloides; assembly: GCA_001188425.1. Classification (NCBI taxonomy): domain Eukaryota; kingdom Metazoa; phylum Echinodermata; class Echinoidea; order Cidaroida; family Cidaridae; genus Eucidaris; species Eucidaris tribuloides. Next base: position 12,595 of record JZLH01S0169287.1, on the reverse strand, counting down.
TGAAACTGAAATGATTTTAATATCAAAATGAACATATTTACAAATAATAATGATGAAATACGTATACATACAATTAATACAAAAATTGTTAAAAGACCCTGCAAAAATAGCAATATCGCTACTAGGGCGTAGGCCCCTTTAAACATTATAACACTGAAACATTAATACGTAAACACATGTGCATGAATACATGGCAAGAAACAAAACAAAACTGTTATTGGTATTTTCAACAGTAATGATAACAATTTAAGCACACGAAGCAAAGTATATAAATACAGAATTATACTACAAGAGGAATTGACTAGACAAACTCACATAACAAGTGTTGTTTTAAGCTATGACGATAATGTTGGATGGTTTGAATTTTTCTTATCTCCAGTGGTAAATCATTCCAAATTTTTGAACCCATGAATAAACATGATGTTTTACCGTGCTCTGTTTTAACTTTTGGCATTATAAATATATTTTGTTTTTGTGTAGTGCTATAACAAATATCAAAGAAATGAAAATAATCAATCACTGCGTGAGGCAGTTGTCTATGAATCAGTTTAAAGATGAAAGTTGCTACCGATTGTCTATACAACTTGAGCACATCTAGAATCCCCAAGGAGTGAAACATGGGTGATGAAGGAGCCATACTTTTATTGAAGGCAGTTGCTCTCATGGCCATCTTTTGCAAATCCAGACTCTATTTAATAACATCGAAGGTGCAGAACCCCAGACTTCAAGGCCGTAAGATATATGTGATTGTAAAAAAAAAGAGTAATACAATATTACAAGAACTCTTTTCGGTACATTGTGTCTTAGCTTAAACAAAATTCCCACCTTTTTTTGAAGGATATTGCCGAGGTTATTGATATGCTCACTCCAATTCAAATACCTGTCAATATGTACTCCCACAAAGAGAGTTGTATGCACTTCAAGCAAAGGTTTATTTTTAATTTGTACAATTCCAGTAACATCAATCATTTTTTTTCTGCTGGGTTTGATTATCATGAAGTTGGTCTTCTTAATATTAATGGTTATTTTATTTGCATCACACCACTGAACAATATTCATTAAATTGTCAGTTATTTCCCCAAAATTAAAATTGTTTGACCAGTTGGATAAGCATAAAACAATATTAGAATCATCAGCAAATATTCTAAAGTTAAAATAATCTGATGACTTCGGCAAATCATTAATATAAATCAATAATAATGTCGGACCTAGTACAGATCCCTGAGGCACCCCACAGAAGATGAATGACAAAGGAGATGCACGTCCATTCTGTTGCACAAACTCATAACGGTTACTTAAATAATCACGAAACCATTCCAATTGACTACCTCGTATGCCGTAAGTCTCTAACATGCCTAAAAGTATATTGTGATTAATTATATTAAATGCCTTAGCAAAATCAACAAAGATACCCACCGTAACTCAACCCTCATTTTGAAATTTAACTAACTGATTCATTAGACTTATTAAAGAGAGTTTTGTACTATGCCTCTCTCTAAAACATATTGGTGTTTAAATAACAACTCATACTTCTCAAAAAAAATCACCAAACGAATATTTGCTAACTTCTCAAACATTTTACTTAAAATAGGCAGGACTGAGATCGGTCTGTATTTACCCACATCGCATTTTGTCTCTTTTTTATATACAGGACTCACTCTAGCCATCTTCATAGAATTTGGAAAAATACCCGATTGCAAGGAAAATTAAAAATATGAGAAAGTGGTTCAGATATATAATATGGACTGTCAACCAAAAGTTTAACAGGGATATTATCATGGCCGCATGACTTTTTCTTATCACAGCTAAGAAGCATATTTGTTATTTCAATACGAGTTATCGGTTTCCAATAAAATGAATTTTCAATAGGTTGTCTTAAATATTCTTTATAATTATGATTAGACTGTATTTTTTTCTGCCAGCTGTGGTCTTACAGACACGAAAAAATCATTGAATTTATTAACACTTTCCCGAGGCTCTTTATAATCTTTAACTCCACCATCACAGTCAATTTGCAGCTTTTCTACTATTCTCTTAGCGTGGTCTTGTTTACCAAGCAATTCATTAACTGTTTTCCATGTTTTGCCTGAATTATCACTTGACATGTGAAATAAGTTACCATAATTTTTTTTCGCATTTTAAGAACAGTGGTTAGTACATTTCTATATTTTTTATATTTGGTATGTACAGTATTTTCAAATTTTCATGCCAGGACCTTTGAATATAGTTTATGTTTACGTTTAATGGATTTTAGAATTGATTTTGTTATCCAAGGCTTATCCTTATCTATCCGTGGTCTTCTTTCCACAAATGGAGCTTAGCACAGATTTTTCCAAAAATATTGATAAATTTATCATAGGCAAAATTTACATCCACGCACATCCACAAACATTTCCATACGGTAGTTTTTATAATCTCTTATTTTCAACTTGGGAGCTAAAGTTTCTTTACAACTAAAACTTTAAAATAGTGCACATATAGGAAAATGATCCGATACGTCGGTCAACAATTTTCCAGCATGATCATTACCAGCAGTAAAATTGATATAAATATGATTAATCAATGTTTCAGAAAAAAATAGTTTGGCGAGTCGGTTGAGTTATGATCTGTTCTAAACCAAAGCATTGTAGATTTGTCATGAATTCATCAGATGTGCTGTTAGATGAATTAAGCAAATCAATATTAAAGTCTCCCATTAATACACAGTGGTGTCTGTCTAATTTCAATCCATATAATGTATCAATCAAACCTTCCTGAATTTTTTTCACATCAGTGTTAGGTTTCCTATAAATTATTCCTACTATGCACAATTTATCATCTACACAAAGATTAAGCCACATAGATTCAGCATGGCAAACATTTCTGTCAAATAACTCATATTTTAAATTGGACCTAATACATGCAGCTTCACCTCCGCCTCTACCAGATACATTACTATACTAAGTTACAAGATTATTGACGATGAAGTTGTTGACCAAAAAGAAACACAAATAACGAAAGAGAAATTCCGACGAAATTTATGGTGATCCACGGTTACACGGATCACCAATGATAAAGAACCTGCATTTGATAACCTAACGTCGAAGACCGCATTCATTATCTGATTCCCTAACGTCGATCGAAGCTGAAAAACACCCCTTTTTAAGCAAAACGTTGACGACGCGTTAAGGCTGAAATCAGACCCTTTTCGACGCTTTTTGTGGACGCGTTTGCGTAGCACGTAATGTGGTGAGTGACCCCCCCCCGGGCCCCCAATCCGAAAATGGGTCGACTTCCCTATTTTCTGTTGATTGATGATAGGCCTCGGATTATCACCTCTTATATCACTGTAACATGATGATCAATCGTAACTGTCGTATGTTACGTGTATTATGAATGATGGATACGACAGTTTGGCTTGAACGCGTTCGCTCCCAGAGGCGCGGTCAATCAAACTGTCGTATAACGACACGACGGTTCGGATGAACGCCGACGATATGTACGCCTATTAATTGTGACCCTGATAAAGTCAAACACACCAAAGTTAAGGAAAGTACAAAGTAATGTAACTAGGATGTAAAAAATATAAGTGAAGTGTCTTCAGAAATCAAAATTAATATGTCCTTCACATGTTGCAACAGTTTGAATATTTATATTTTATACCCAAAGTATGTTTCTTTCTACTTTTATGTTTTATAAGATGTGCGACTTTATCAGGGTATCGTGGTGACAGGTCACGGTTTGGCCAAATCTGATCTCTTAATTTTGAATCATACCAAAGACGCTGGGATACCTTTCAATCTTCATCAAAACGTTTGAGTAACATTAGTTAATTCTTCTTCTTCTTCTTCTTCTTCTTCTTCTTCTTCTTCTTCTTCTTCTTCTTCTCCTCCTCCTTCTTCTTCTTCTTCTTCTTCTTCTTCTTCTTCTTCTTCTTCTTCTCCGTCTTCTCACCAGCATCACCATCATCGCCATCGTCATCATCAACATCAACATCAACATCATCATCATCATCATCATCATCATCATCAACATCATCATTAACATTAGCACCATCGTCATCAAAAGATGGGTAGGGGTGTCCAACGGTCCGAATCATTATTGGCCGCTCATGGCCTGAACAGACGCGACAAGAAAGAAAAAATACTTTCATGTCCATCGAAAACCGATTTAATGACCAAATCACAGTTTATGGCAAAACGGCAAAGCGACAAACCAAAATCTCCCGCATCACCTAAAATTCTCTTTAAAACATTAATGCAAAGTTCGACGTGCGCTTACGCAACAATAAAAAGTAGTGGTCACTATAAATTCAAGAGAGTTATGAGTGATTTAAAAATGCCCTTCATTGAATACGCGCGCATGCGCGCGCATTTAAGTTGTACGGATTTTTGAGCAAAATTATGGGTTCGGGAGGTCGGAAATGGATGGAATTGATGGAATTACATTCCATCGAAAAAACGACGGTATTCGCTTGTAAAAGGGGTGCGCGAAAAAAAAAAACGGGTGCGTTTGCACGCACCAAAATGCTTCAAATGACCTGAAACGTATAGTGCCGTCAATAAAAAGTCATTTGGAACAATTTTTGCAATTTACCTGCCAGTCCTGACGCGCACGCGGACAAAGTGGGGTCCAAAGGTTGCTTCGTGACCTCAACTTGATCTCTGACAAATTTGGTTGTCTCATTCCACTGACGGCTTGAGAAATTCCAAATATAGGTTAACCTTTGTACTTTTCTCTTAGGACGTAATAGATGACGTCACAGACATTGACAAGACTACCATGCCGAGGTATTGACATGAGACATGACTATGCAAAGTTACAAGACTATTGCCGCTGTGGTTCTTGAGTTATCGTCTGAACAAGAAGTAACCAGAAAGAAACAAAAAAATTCTGACGAAATCTATGGTAATCCGCGGTCACACGGATTACCAGAAATCTTGACGAAATCTATGCTCCGATGACTATCACAACAATATGGCATAGAAAGCGATACCTGAAATGATATCTACGCATCAAAGAATAAGCATTAACTAGACTTTAATTCGTCACTGAGACGAATTGGTGATCCGCGTAAACGCTCCGATCATTAAATCTAAACAAAATGTGACAAACAATTTATACCAAGTATCATTATTTGCTGAAATATGTCCCTCATCACTTTAAATTCTCCAAAAACACTAATTCAACATTCAACGTACGCGTACGCGTTCGTCCCGACGCGTTCGTCGTGACTCCCGCACGCATATGATGAGCACCAGTGATGACCTTTGACTCGAAGTTACTGTGTACCAAGTTTAGTTATCACACTCTACTCCAGTCATGAGATATGCGTAAAACACGATTTTTCTTTGTGACGTCATAGATGACGTCAGAAGAATTTGTCATAGAAAGTGATATCTGAAACCTTATCTACGCACCATAGGCTACCAGAATAAGCAATAAAAAGTAGGGCTTACCGTTAATTCTAGAGAGTTATGAGCGATTTAAAAATGCCCCTCTTTCACTACGCGCGCAATGCGCGCGCATTTATTTTTTTAGGCATATAAGCAATATTTTGGGTCCTAGTGGTCGGGAAGGGGTTTTAAACGATATAGAATTCTGTCAGAAATCTAAATCCATCGAAAAAATTACGTTATTCGGTCGGGAAAGGGGTGCGCGCGAAAAAAAACGCGCGCGTACGCGCGCGCACTAAAATGCTCCAAATGACCTGAAACATATAGTACTGTTAACAAGAAGTCATTTGGAGCATTTTTATTTTTTGACGCGCCCGTACACGCATGTGGAGACGCGCGCGCACATGTGGTTTGGACCAAAAGATGACCCATGACCTGAACTTGACCTTTGCCAAGTTAAGTTGTTTTATTCGACCG
>JZLH01S0169254.1:30105-43991 GCA_001188425.1 Eucidaris tribuloides | reverse complement strand
TGATAGTCTAGGAATATTCCTAGCTAAAATCCCCCATGTGATAATTCTAGGAAATATTCCCAGCTAGAATTCCCAAGGGCAGTATAGGAACCCTAACGGGCCTTTAATAATGTCAATTTTGTTGGAAATTCTCAAGTTCTTTGAGTACTTCATGCATTGGAGTAAAACTTCGGATGTTTTGAACTGACTGATATAAAAATTTCAAGAGTTTAAATGTATACATAATACATAACATTACTTGGGCTTCCATAAAATGTCCCTCTCTATAATGCAAATAGATATAAAAAAAATAAAAAAAAATTACCTGTATATAAGTGGATTATTGTGTCAAATAGTACAATACACAATGTTCAAAGGACTATTGACCACGATTGTTGGTGTACAAGTTTAAATATCAGTTTTCAAAAACTGTTAAGTGTGACCATTATTTTCGGTTTGAAAAAAATCTGATTTAAATCATAAAAATCCGATTTAAATTAAAAAAATCTGATTTTTTTTATTTTTTTAAAAAAATCAACAACCCTGGATTTTGTGTATTGTTTGGTATATTGTTTCATGTATTGTTTCATGTGTACAAATTATGCAAATTATGCATGATTCATATACAACTGTAGTTAGTTTCACGTGTAACTTAACCTGTTTATGACTTCATTAGTTTTACATCATTAGTAGAATGACTAAAAGTGCTTTACGCAAATAACGATGAGATAACGCGATAATAAGCATGCTGGCAAGATTCACCAATCTGCTGGCAGAAAAAAATGGCAACTTAATTAAATATGCTCTAATTTGCATATCAAACAAAAGTATCAAAAAAATGATGTCCCATTGTGTAGATAATTGATTGAGCTTCAAAATAAGGGGTCACACTATATACTTTTTCCCAAGAAGTAAAAATCATGTGGCATCGCTACTACTAGTACAACTACTTAATTTTGGTCTTAATGAACTTGTTAGACTTACTCATCTAGGAAGATAATATTTAATGATGAATTTGGCAGCTTGTCAAATCACAACGATGTTTCTGGATCAGAAACGATCACACGCAAAGTTAATGCAGGATTGTGCACATGCACATAAGGCGAAAATCGTGTTTGTTTGTTTTCTGGATGAGATCGTAGTATCTACATGTATAGTCTCCAAACATTCGTTTCTACTCGTAGAAAATCATATCATGTACGGAAATGATCGGTGACTACTCTTGTTTTGGCCAATATTTTTGTCCAAAACATACTTTATTTTCATCAAACGGACAAGAATCGGAGAAATGTATGTGAGAAGAAGACCGGAATGATTTTGTATGATATGGACTCACATTGCCAGGTCTCCTGAAGTTCGAATAACTCATAAAGCCTTGAACAAAACTACTTTCCAGTAAACATTGCGTAACGCCCCCTATTGTTTGAACATGTGCATCACGCTAGCGAGCGATGATAAAATGGCTGACAGTTAGAAAGGATGAAGGAACTCCGCTATTTTCCAGGCTTTATTTCTTTGCAGGAAACTGAATCTTGAATGTAAGTAGAAATTAACTAACTCAACCCCGTAAACGTTTTTTTTTTATAATAAAAAATAATGAATAATGAAAATATAGCTGTTTTCTTCTTGACTCAAAATAAAATCCCACTATAATGCTATAGCTGTGTGTATGTGGTCCATATGCCAGGGCTCCACACTAACTTTTTTTTTACTTGCCCTTCGGGCAAGTAAAATATCACATTTTGGAATTTTACTTGCCCGAAAAAATATAATAAAAAACATTAAAAAAATATTATTTTTCACAAATATTTAATTGATGCTTATTTAATGGCATTGGCAGTTTGATTTCAGCATGCATGTAGTCCAGCTGTATTCTAACAAAATTCATAAATATTTATTTCACATTTGGCAAGATTTTTGGACACGTTTTTTTTTCAAATGAGGGGAAGAATTTTTTTTTTTCACAAGAGTTATTTTCATAATGCCAAAACAGACACTTGACCTAAACATGTTGCATATTGTTCAGATTTACATATGCATGTACAGTGCATTTTTGTTATAAAGAACACTGATATAACATTTCATTATAAAGAAGTAAAATCTGTGGTCCTATATCTTGGATTTCCTTTGCATTTTATTGTTTTTGCAACCCTGATATAAAGAACTTTCATTATAAAGAACAAATTTCAGGAGTCCCAAGGACTTCTTTATAACGAGAGTGCACTGTAGTCTCCCAAGTGGTATTAACACTGTAAGTGTGTCAATGATTACATGGGCTGCTAACTTTCAGTAGCACAAGTCAGTCATGAAAAAGCTTTTATAATTTCGATTGGAGAAGAAATCAGTAATTTTTCAGTGCAGGGCTAACATATCAGATCAGCAGAGCATAGCCTGACACAGAACTGCAAAGTTATATAAGTAAAGGTCCTATCTCAAATGCTATTCAGCGCCCAGAAGAAAATACAATGTATCAAGACTACTAGATCTGTTTTCAAAAGTACCAAACATCGGTCTCTTGACTCGCAATGACAAATCATGTTTTCAGTGGACTGTTGCTTGATACGAATGACAAGAGCAAAATCACACTATAAAAAATCTGATGACATGAATCAGGGTGTTCCACAACTGTAGTTTTCCTTTCACTACCAGGCAGACCATTCCCAGTGATTTAATCCCATGATTGGGAAGAAGGGAGCGAGTCTGAAAAACTCCAGCTGTCCTGCTTTCGACCAGTTTCTCTTGTAGCCTACTCAGTCGTCATTCTTTCTTTGCTCTATAAATTTCTCTTCATTCAATGCCCCCCCCCCTTGCTATGCTTGTGATGTAAGCATATTTCTAAAAGTTGTGGCAGGGTAGGAATTAATTTTTATTTTTAAGGGCGATTTGTATTAGAGTCTTGGGGCTATTTTTCTACCATTAGGGCTACTTTTTCGTTGCACATCAGAATTTTAAAGAATGCAATGAAAGATTGCTGATGTTTTAGCCAGTGCTTCGTCCATGAAAGCAACCATTTAATTCATTTTTGTTTCAATGTGAAATTTCTCGTAGCAAATCCGAGGGCGATTCTGAAGGAAATGGTCGCCCCAAAGATTTGGGTTTGGGGGATTTTAGGGGGCGATTTGGGCTTTGCCAAGGGCTAAATCGCCCGTCGCCGTGCGTTATTTCCTACGTTGGAAGTTGTGGGAAGGGCATATTGCCACTTTGCTGTTTCGTTAAAGTGGAACATTGTTATAATCTCTAGCTTTCCTGAAGTAACATTATGTGCACATTTGATGAGAGCATCATTTTTTTCCAGAGTGGCATTCTTCAGAAATAGTAGTGCCTGAATAAGATTTCGCTTGTTCCTTCAACTTATCATCCGGTTCCCAAAATGTGCCACATTTCAGTTGGTCCTCCCTCTGTTTCTCTATTACTTTTGCACATGCTGCATGTATGATGACTTAAACTATAAGTTTCGACACAACAATGAATACATGACTAGCATCTCTTGGATTCAGAATGCAAGTGAGCTTTATTCATTAAATTCCTCTAAACTAAGAATGCATAATACACTGTACAACAAATGGTATTTACATCTTAATATAGTGAGGTGTGGTGCCAAATGTCTGGGGTGGGGAGGAGAAATAGAAGTAAGGTGATGGAGGTAGGTTGAGAGCAGTGTTTTATTTAATTCATCTCATGTTATGTATATCTCCATGCAGGTGACGATTCAGGGCTTCCGGTCGTATCGAGACCAGACCATTGTAGACCCCTTCAGTCCTCAGCATAATGTAGTAGGTAAGTCAGTTAACTCATTGTTTGCTTCAATCACTGATTCGCACATCCGTAGCTGTGCTTTGTGTGCCGATTTGTACATTAGTACACACATCTAGATTGCTTGTGGTATGCTGAACAATGATAAACACTATTTCATTATTCAGCATACCACAAGCAATCTAATATTATGAGATTCGTCATACTATCACATAGGACTTTTATTTTCACTTTTCATAGCAAAGATAATTAATGTTAAATTATTGTAGTGCAGCTGGCAGGATATTCACTGGGAGGCATCAAGAATTAATCATTGAAGCACAGACTGTTAATGATACTTGCACATTCTGCTCTACAATCACATGAAAATTTTGAACTATAGTCTGTATTCAATAATCAACATAAGTTGCATATATTTTATGTACTTTTGAGCTTGTATATTTTATTTTTTTTGGGGGGGGGGTGGAAGTGATAAGTTGTTAGTACAATCTTCATTTACATGTACCAGTGCATGAGATATTTAGTCAAAAGATGATTGTGTACTAAACAGAAAGAATACTGTGCTCATCAGTGTAAAATGTTGTTGAATTTATATTATTGTATTCATCTCATTTGTGGAAACTTGCTGTACTAAGCTTTCTTCATTCACAGATATGATTGTAAAACTAACAGACATCAAATATTTTGATGAACATTGTTTAATTTACATTGCACCTTCGTTTGTACCAACAGTTGGAAGAAATGGCTCGGGCAAAAGTAATTTCTTCTATGGTAAGTCTTCAACACACTTTTACCCTTACACTGAATGATGACTGTTGCACAGTTTCTGTGCATGTTGAGTACAAAGCCATGAGACTTCACTTAAATATTTGGAAAAGCGTATATAATGAATACTGCCATCTCTCTGTGATTTGTGTCATTTTTGTGATACAAACTGTTTATCCTACATAAAAAGGTCTAATGTTTGATTTGACACCGAATGAATAGATTCTTGTCCTCTGGAATAGCTTCATTTGCTGTGTATGTACTTTTGATAGAGAATATCTTACAGCCTTAATTGGTCAGATCCCTTAAATTCATTTATTCTTACTGCACTTTTTATACATACTTGATTCCAAGTGGAAGGCAGGTTGGCAGTGCCATAAAGTATTTTGGAATGTAACTGTGGTTAAATAGTACAATAGCAACTGAAATGTTCTTGTATAATGTGCCCAATAGATCAATTATTTTCTTTTATTATCTGAAACAAATAATCTTTTGCAATAATATTTTCTGATTGGTATTTTTTCTTCCCCCCAAATATGCAGCCATTCAGTTTGTGCTCAGTGATGAGTTCAATAACCTTCGACCTGAGCAGCGCCAGTCCCTCCTTCACGAGGGTACGGGACCCAGGGTCATATCTGCCTTTGTGGAAATCATCTTCGACAACTCTGACAACAGAATTCCTGTAAGTGCTCAAAGTGGGATCCGGTAACAGGTCAATACTTCCATTAGCCATTTCAGAATCACACTCAGAGCATCACATTCAAGGTGTATAGAGTTTTGCCACAGTGGTAATGAGAGCATAAAGTGAGATTTTATACGTACATGTATATAACTTGTAGTCCCACAGGTTAAATTTTGTGTACTTTTGTCATGGGGGCTGTTACTGCATGGGACTAAGAGAGAGATAGTCAACATTGCACAAGTCCAATCTGTTGGGACTGCTGAAATAGCTTTGACTATCAAAATTTGGACTTAGAAGGGTCATAAAACAAAAGAAACAAAGAAAGGAAGATTTGTTTAGATCCTCGACTTAGGCAATTTTGATTTAATATGGAAGTTCAACTTCATCAAGTTTGTATATCAGGGATAGGAGCTCAAAATAATTGTTAAAAAGTATGTCTTGCATTACATTTGATATGGCTTAAAGTAATAGGCTAACATTGTGGAGCTTCAATTTAAAAAATTGTCAAACTTTGATATCTGAGCTACATAGTGTTCAAATGGACAAGTAAACACCCTGGAATACAAAAGTTTTTGAATTTATGCTGCCAATGGCAAGGTATACATGAATAAACAATTTCTACTCCGGTGGATGATAAAATAGCCTAGATCTGCACATAGTAAGTCTATGGGAGAAAATGGGCAGGTAAATGTGGTCAATTTGAATGCTTGTAGATTTTCACTGTTTTAAAGCACTAAATCATCATTTTGAAATACAATTTTTTCAGGGCTTAATTTTTAGACCTTATCAAAGACACTTGGAGCGTGGAGGATTATGTATCTCACATTTTTTAACTGTGGTAAATGTTAGCCAGTGGCTTTAACTAATTTAGATGGTTTTCATTTCAAGATCATTTCCGTCAATTCAGTTTAAATTTATTTTATGTGTACTTTTTTGTACTACTATAGTGTACATTGAAAAGAAAATAGTGAAATAATTATTTGTGTGTTTTGTTTTATTTTGTCAGGATTTTGGAGAATATTGATTTGAGGAATGTAATACTACTACTTGATTCAGTTCAAGGCTTTTTGCCCCATGCACGCATCTTTTTATCCTAAATTTATCAAACTACTTTTTTCAACAGATTGAAAAAGAAGAGGTAACGTTACGTAGGGTCATCGGTTCCAAGAAAGACCAGTACTTCCTTGACAAGAAGATGGTTACGTAAGTTTCGTATTCTCATCACACTTAGAATACCTAGATGGATTTTGATCATACTTGGCCTAGGCATGCACCATGAGGTTTAGGTGAACTGATTAGATTTGGAGCAAAGGTCAGAGGTCCATTAACTGTGCACAAATTGGCATATTTGAGGGATAACTGGGGGGGGGGGGTCAAATGGTGTGACTTGGCAGGTTGGTTAGTAATGGGCAGCAAACCTTTCTGCCAAGTGATAATGTATTGCTGTGTGAGTTTGAATGAATTCTTGGCCTTCAAGGTCAAAGGTCACAAGTGACAGTCAGGTGTGTCTATAAGATAAGAATTGAATGAACTGCATGGTTATGGGCTTTAATTTCTGGGTATAGATTTGGGAAGGATGGTGAAGGCATTCTCATCATCTTCACAGCAGATTTAAATTATTTATTTCTTTTCTTTTCAACTGCAGGAAAACTGATGTAATGAACCTTCTAGAAAGTGCTGGATTTTCAAGGAGTAATCCTTACTATGTCGTCAAGCAGGGAAAGGTAAGAGAGTGTGAAACATTTATTACATACAATTGAGAAAGTTCACAAGTTCATTTAAAGTCATCTGACATTTCATTGAATTTATAAGTATAGACTCAACAGACATGGAAAAAGTATACTTAAAATGAGTGGAAAAAATTGCACTAAAAGTCATGGATTGGCTAATAAATGCATTGAAAAAAATTTACTGAAACAATTTGAAGTATAGTAATAAATGATAATGAGCCCAGTGTATTTTGAATTTCCTCCAAATCACGATGGTATGTTTCATCACATAATTGGCTGTGTTTTCTTATTTCCACGCTGTTTTTGATAAGATTTCATCCAACTAAAGAAAGGTTCATAAAAATACAATGTGCAAACTTTGGGATCCATATGTTGTAAAGTTTTTGAAATGTAAATGATGAGTCATTTGAAATTTGGCCATTGCTAGAGTTGGATTTTCTAATGGTAGTATATGTGTCAGACACTGGGAGTAGCCTTCGCCAACTGATTTTGAATTTGGTTGAGTCCAGTGGTAGCAAAGATTGCGTTACAAATGTGTGAGTTTTTGACCTTGTGAACTTTGATCAGCGGTTATTTGGTTTTCACTGAATGATTCACACATCAGGCCTTCCAGTCAGACTAGGTTTGACTGCTGTGTAAAATTGTAATTCAAAGAGCAACATTATATATATTGCTGCATGCTTTTTGAATTTTATCACCATACATTAACATAAAACCTGACCTGTTAGTTTCAAGGCTTTTGTGAGAGGCGAAGATTTATGTGAATCTTAACGTTATAAATGATTTTAGTTTATTCACCTGATAAGCTCATTCCGAGGTGTGTAAATCATCGACACAATCTTTAACGTAATTTTACTTTCATCCATAATTCCATGCTTACTGCAGATCAATCAGATGGCTACGGCCCCCGACTCGCAGCGGCTCAAACTTCTGAGGGAGGTAGCAGGAACTAGAGTGTATGACGAAAGGAAATCTGAAAGTCAAGTTATCCTGAAAGAGACTGGTAAATAACCTTTGACCTGTCACAAAATGCTCAATCAATCAAAAAATTCTGTTCATGGGTTATGATTCTCATGTTATACTCACTGGAACCAACTTGGATTTTTCTGCATTAGAGGTATATGTTTATAAATGTTTGATCATGAACATGGTTTTGCACAAAAAAAGTTGAGTGTAATGTATTGTATAACTTTATCATCAATTGGGGAGATGACACTTTAAAATAGTGCTTCTGATCTTTGTTTAAACCCCAGCCCACTTTGACTGTCAAAATGTTTTCAAGACTCACTTTGAGTGTTATAAAGTTTGTCTGCCTTTCAAAAATTGAGAGGAAAAACTGTCAAAATGTGACACAAATGTAGAAAATAATGAAAAGAATTGTGAGACGTGTTGTGCCACTGCTAGAGTTTATTCAACATGTGGCATATAGCTGAATTCCACTTGTGTCATCTAAGATCAGACCATCATATTTTATAATATTTTGATGTTTTTTTGGTTTACCTCACAGCCCACTCCACATGACAGAGCTTTACATCGTAGTTGAAAAGAGGATAAAAAGTGTTGTATTAGAGGATAGAAGTGAGACGAAAATCATCACGAGGCAAATCAATCTACTAGTTTCTTATCTGTCTGTTATTTCCTTTTTTTTCCAGAGGGAAAAAGGGAAAAGATCCAGGATTTATTGAAATATATTGAGGAACGACTGCAGACCCTGGAAGAAGAGAAAGAAGAACTGAAACAGTACCAAAAGTGGGACAAAATGAGGAGGTGAGAAAAATTGCTCAACTTTTCCACAATATCCATGATAATGGAAGTCTCTTTATGTATGCTAAATTTGCTACTTGTTAAATGATGTTGTGCAAAAGTGTATTACTACCCTTTGTATAACATGAAAACAAAAGTATTAAACTGTATCTTTTGCCAAAGTATTATTTAAAAAAAATCCATTCCCCAGTACAGTTATTGTTGAATTGTGGTACTTTATGAAAATAACTTGTCAAAAGACTGAAGTAAAACATAAATTCATGTTTAACATGTTACATGTTTAGTTACCTCATAACTGATGAAACACAAAAATGTTTAAAACCTGTCAACTAAGTGATAATCTTGTACTGTTTCCTTTCTCACCAGATCTCTGGAATACACAATTCACAACCAAGAACTTATGGACACAAGGAAAAAGCTAGAAGATGTAAGCAAAAAAAAAATGGATATGTGTTGAGTGTTTTGCAGCAATTATATGTTGAAGAATCATAGGCAGTATTTAGTTTGGGTCTGTGGTGAAAAAAAAACAAATCAATTTTGCACTTGTTGTGTTTTACTGTAGACCTATATCATGTATTAATGCCCTGAAAAAAATAAGACTGTGACACACTTCCAGTTTTGAGAAATTGATTAAAACAAATAAACATTTTGCCAAAGATATTGTTTAGTTGTATTTGCTAGCTGATAAATTAAAAATCCATGTCATTCTAAATAATTGTAGTAGGTATGAAAGATTGATGGGAAAAAAAGTTGTTGAATGGACTAAAGGTGTATCAGTACAGTTTTCCAACCGGGCACTGACCTTCAAAAGTAAACCCTGTTATGAATCTGTCATTTCGGTTATTGCGAAGTGGGTGTAAAAGTTCATAAGTTGATCTCACTCAGCACTCAAGCGCAGTTGGTATATTATGGAAGGTCATACTAGGGGAGGAAGTGGAATGCGAAGCATGCGATGGGTCAGTCTGGGGACAAGGTTTAATGATGAGTCTTATCAATTTGGAGAGGAAGGAACATCCATCTTTTTAAGTAGGTTTTTTTCCCCTTGTGAACTCTGGTACATAAGGTAGTATGGCAAGTACATACAGCATTGTAACTCTTCATTTGTCAGTGAGGATTATCCAAACATCAACAGCAAATACAAATATTATGACAGGCAATCTGTTTGTTTAGGTTATTCTGAAACCGTTCAGGAATTGAAGTACGGTTTCCAGATAGTAAAATAACCTTAAAGATACAACACTAGAATGGACAAAAACTATATGCTGACAACCAGGCTGGAGTTGAGGCCGACCATTATACGTCATGAGGCCGTTGGAAATATATTTTTCACATAGACATTTTGCACATGACTCGGTCTGAGGCCGAGGCCAAGGCTGGCAAAATTTGGCCTCGAGGCCAAGCTCAACTCCATCTCTGCTGGCAAAAAATTAGTACAAACTTTACCAGCACACTTTGTAGGTGGGTGTTATAGATGTTATAGCTTTCATCAATTGCTTGAGGTTAATCACTTGCTTGAAGCAACTGCTGTGTGCATATGGCCCACTGTAACATTTTCTGTTGTATTGTTGCTCTGCAGCTTGCCAACAAAAGAGAGAACAGTGGAGAGATGACCAAACAACTCAGAGACGCACAAGAAGAAGCTTCAAAGAGGATTAAGGTAAATGAAACAGCTTATCCCATTAAAAATTTCCCTCTCAGACACCAACCACAGAAATATTGCCAAAACAAAATACTATTCTCTATTTATATATGGAAGGCCTATTTAATCTTGTAGGTTGTGTGAATGACAAAGTATGCCATCATCAAAGTGATACCCAAGCCCTTCTCTGTAGGTTTATGTTCTGAGGTCAATTCTTTCAATATGGGAACTCTCTTTATCAATTACACTTGTAAATTATAAAAATGGTTGTACAATAGACTGGTTATAACAAACTGCTAGGGACTAGGGAGATTACTTTGTTGTACAGTTGTTTTCTCATAATGGGGTTAACAGTTAATGGGATACTGCTGTAAAATGGGTAAAATTTAGCTAAACATTTTGTAATCTTCTAATTTAAAATTTACTCCACCTAGTAAGATACTTGTATAAAATCATTAAAAAATGCATTTCAAATGCTTAACTTATTATGCGGAGACTACTGTATTGAAACATTATATGAATTTCGCAAAATCAATAAAATTCAGAGAAAATTTCAACTTTTAGACCATGAAAATTAGTTTGTTATATCAGTCCTTTATAATGAGAGTCTACTGTACATTAAGCAGAATTCAGTTATAATGAAATAATTTGTCCAAAACGTTATTGTTAACTTCTGCACTTCCCTTTTCCGCGTTCCCTCAGAGTATTAATAAAGAATTGAGAGAATTGAAAGGTCGGCTGCGAACAGCCAACGAAGAACGCGATCACCTGACCAATGAGAGACAAGACCTGTTCAAGCGTCGCGCCAAACTGGAACTGGCTGTCAAAGACCTGCAGGAAGAGGTCAAAGGTGATGTTGATGCCAAGGTAAAATTACCTTTCACCTTTATCCATTTATTACTTGTTGAATTTTGAAAGTGTATATTGATATTAGCAAGCGATAAAAAATTATTTTATTACATGAATGAAGCCATGTGAACTGCAGACACCAAATAAGTTGAAACATATACCAGTACACTGGCTAGAGTGTATATTCAGGCTGGAAATATATGTCTTGAATTTGTTAAAGGCAAGGTTCACCCTGACAACAACTTGGTTTTAATAAAAGCAGAACAATGAGAGACACACATTAATGAAAGTTTGGCGAAAATCCACGGAAGAATAGCAGAGTTATGAACTTTCAAAGTTTCAATTTTGTGACGTCACATGCGAGCAGCTCCCCCAAAACCTAAATTCCATAAAGTGCCATTTTCTCAGAAATTTGAAAATTATGTTACCTGGGCATTCAATGTAGAATTAGAAACATTATTTCATACATGCTTCTACAAAAAAAAAAAGGATTCAATTATCACAAACCAATAAAAAGTAGCAATTTATTGAATTAATATTACATGACATATTGGGAGCTGCTCGCATGTGACGTCACAAAATGAAAACTTTGAAAGATCATAACTCCTCTATTCTTTGCTGGATTTTCACCAAACTTTCATTAATATGATTCTCTCATTGTTTTGCTTTTATTAAAACCAAGTTGTCGTCAGGGTGAACGTTGCCTTTAATTGGAGGAGAAACAAGTATTAATTTACCAGTATTGAATTCACAGACCTCGATAGAACTACACAACAAATTTCATCATCATAGCATTTTCGGATAATTGTACAACAAAGAGAAAATGCATGATTATGACATTTTCACAGCAGAAACTTTAAACAGTATACTTGGTTTTGCCAGCATTGTGTATAAATCCCAAATTTGATTGCATGACTAAAAGTTGAAATGACGATGCATTTTAGAGGTAATACATGAATTAATTATGGTTGTACTGGAAGGGCCGGATTGAGATACAGCTGGAGAAACTAGATGGTGAGATCAGTCACAAGCAGAATGACTTGGAGGGTATCATGCCTCGATATGAGGAGCTGCAGCGACAGGAAGAGCAATGCACAGCCAGGTAAGGTTACGACAATTTGCAATACGGTATGCCACCTATCGGGTCCAGCGGACAGGCCAATCGACAACTTCGGGGTCAAAATCAGTTCTGCGCAGTGTTGTTGCGTGGCCATTTCACCCACTTCATGTCTTTCAACCACGAGTATTTCTCCGAATTTTGAAGTTTGGCAGTGGGTGAATAGCCATTTGATGTTTCACAAATGAAAACCATGGCAAAAGTGGAGAAAGAATCCAGCAAAAATAGTCTAAATATCGCAAGGAAATATGCGGCATGTATTGTTTACATTATAGCCAAGATTTATGATATCTACTATACTAATGAGGCATCATGGATTTCGGCCTGTCTGTTGGACCCGAGAGGTGGCGTACCATATTGCGAGTACCGAGAATTGGGCACACCAAATAAAACAATTACAAAATAAACGTCAAATAAATTCTTAAATATATTGTTTAATCAGTCAAATGCATTTGAAGAAATGCTTTTGACATGTGAGGTTTGGAGATGGGGAGTACATGTACACTAGATGATTTGAATGGAAAAGCTGCGGCTCAGATTATTCAACTAAGAGCATCATCTGGCCCTTTTCCTTTTGATTGTGAAGGCTTTGTAACAAAATTTGGGGGCTCGTCCGGTAAGCAATTACCTTGAATATACCTTGTTATTCCTCAGGCTCGTTCAATCTGCTCTTTTACGCGTGAATTTCAGGAAATTTGGAATACTTCCTTTGGCATCTCTGCCAATGTCTGGAGAAAATTCTTTGTTAAGTTACCATTGTGTGTATAGTCATATTGTCGTGAGCATTAAAGTAAAAAGTGAGTGAAAGTAAAAGTATATCTGTTTATGTGACATTTTCTCCTGTTGTACCATCCAGACTTCAGCAATGTGAGCAGCGTCGTACAGAACTATTCGCCAAGCAGGGGCGTGGCAACCAGTTCACGACCCGTGAGGAGCGAGACAAGTGGATTCGTAAGGAGCTGAAGTCGCTGAACAAGTCCATCAAAGACAAGGAAGAGCAGGTTAGTAAAAGTTGAAATTATTTTATTTTGATTTATCTTTACTACTAGATGAAGCAACTTCTAGTTTTATCTATCCTTTTGAACAAGGAAAGGGTTTTGTTTCTTGGGAAGGTTGTGAAATTGTAAATGTAAAAGGTGTAGTTTGTGGGTTTTGTAATACAGCATACATTTTTTTTAGCAATTGTGTAAATGGTCCTGTCTCTATCCTCTAGAAAAAGCCTTGAAAAAGTTGCAGATCCCAATTCAAAACAATAATCAAGTGCTTGCTAAAAGTGAATATCAATGATCGACCATTTCAGTTTTCCCCCATAGACTGCTGTGCTATAGAATTTTTTCTACCGGACATTAATTCATGTTTGGATATTTATTGGTACATATTTTGTTGGTGACATAAGTGTCTTTAAATTTTGTGTTCTTGAGTGTTTATTTGTCCATTCGAACACTATCATGTATATCAGATATCAAAGTTTGCAATTTTTTTAAAAATGGGGTTTTCACAGTATACAAATATTATACTGATACAAGAGTCTCTGGTTAAAACTATAGAACGAAGACCTGAGGTTACGTGGAAAATAGTTAATAGTCAACGTAACCGAGGGCGTACGAG
>JZLH01S0169254.1:7813-27655 GCA_001188425.1 Eucidaris tribuloides | reverse complement strand
TGTGGTCAGGCAAGCAGTCTGCCCATTGCAAATGTTACGGGTTGAACCAGCTCCTTGTGTAAATTTCATACAGCTATAACTTTTTACACATGCATGGTGGAGAAAAGTTTTGTTTAGAAAAGTTATAGATAAGAGTATATTCTTTCTGAATTGTAAGTATTATTACAATTTCAAGATTTCAGAAGTGACATAAGATCTCGTAAAATTCTTTAATTTGCATGAATAGATGTCCATTAACATATCAATATTTTTCCCATTTCACGAAAATCTGGGAAAGAGGAAACATAAATATCAGAGTGTATTTAGCTAGGGCTGTTCGTCTGCTATATGAAGTATAAATAAATATAAATAATAAATAAGTAAAAATAAACATTACTACCATACTTTTTATCCTTCCAACACGTATCAAAAGAGTACCATTTGTAGTACAAAATTGCACCAGCAACACGTTAAGAGTTAAACAGGGCACCTTGCCAAATTCAAACAACTCAACTTCCTGCCTTTTCTTAAGCAAGCTACCTTGGTGAAAGTTTTTCTTGCCTACTCTTCCTAAACGAGACACCTTGACAAATTTTAACTTTTCACCCTGTCTGCACAAACATGTTGCCTTAGTGAGTTGAAACAACTCACCTTCTCCTAATAAAAAGGTGCTTTGAGATAACTCGCATTCTCACCGCATTTAAAAGTATCTGAATAGAACTATTTAGCTCCGTGTTCAGTCAAGACATCTGTTGGGAGTGGTTCGTCCATGTAATTTCAATATTTCTCCCGCAGTGCCTTGTGGAGACAAGAGAACAGCATCCAACAGGAAATAGCCACCACGAGGGAGGAACTCCACAAGAAGGAACAGACACTACGCTCCATGATCGGAAAGGTACGTGTTGCAGTTAGGGGTGGCGAAATTTGATCTGTACCTCATTCGATTATCGTGGAAAGAACATCGTCGATAACACGATTTATCGCCAGAGTTGAAAAACAGATTTGTGATGAAGAAGATAAATCTATTTTAGGCTGAACTTGCGGCCCTGTAGGGCTGTTATCAAAATGTAGTCAAAACAATGTTGCTTCCTGTAGACCCTCTTGTAACTAGATCAGGAGATTAATGGTGCAGATTGTTTACATTTATGGTGGGCAGCATGTTGATAGAGTTGTTATGATTGTTGATAGTTATACTAAATGCTCTACTGCTTTCAATACCACAAGTTTGATAGCTGAAGAGAATGGAGGTGTCTCTTCTGTCCCCCACCTCCCTGTCTACAGACAGTAGCACTCGTGTGCAGACTATTCATTCATAACTAGGGATTTTTTGGTCCCTCCCACTGCAGTGCATGCATATACCCCATTAGGTTTTCATAATCGATGGTATTTTTGGTCATATCGTGCCTCTGGCAATATTTTGAAATAATCATGAGATCATTATCGTGTAGACGATATTTTTTCAACATCGTGTAATTTCGATATTATCTAAACATCGGCCAGCCCTAGTTGCAGTATGTGAAAAGTAAAAGACGTGGAGTATTGTTAACCTTGTAAAGCTAGTAATAGAGAGCAGAATTGATGACGTCAAACTGGTTCGGAAATATGTGAGGACAATTATAGCCAAACCATAACTCAGTGGAACTGCAGCTCTTTTGTTTATAAAAACAACCAGCTGCAATGTGCTGCACCTGGTTCCGCCATTGTCCACACATATTTCTGAACCAGAGTGACATCACACATTAAAACTCTATGTTATCTTCTGTAGTCTTCAGCAAAGAAATTTTAACTGGAGTTTGTGAGTTGTCACAGAGTTTTGGAAAAAAATAAACATATTTTGGGTACTGACTGTTTGTTAATGGTCAGTTAACAGTTATTTAACCTTGTCAATACATACTAGGAGAGCTTGTTCAGAGCAACATTTCATCAGATGTTCCAATATTTGAGGTACTTTGACAATTTTCTATCGTTTGTTTCTATTTTTTTTTTCAGGCTGTCCTTCGTGGTATCGACAGTATCAAGCGGGTCCTGGATCAGTTCCGTGAAAAGAAGATCCACAAGGACGTTCAGGAAGGCTACCACGGAGTGCTGATCGAGAATTTCTCCTGCGCCTCTCGTTTCAATACGTGTGTGGAGGTCACTGCAGGAAGCAGGTCAGTAAATATCAGAAGTGAATCTGAGCTCTTTGGGTCCGAGACCAAGGCCACCCCCAAAACACAACATGTCCATAGGGTTTGTACATATGACTTGAATCAAGACCAAGACCGAACCCACTAGAAATTGGCCTCAAGGCTGGCGTCAGATACAACACTATATACAATTGGTCCTTGATTCATGTATCGTCCAGTTGGTATTCAGGTATTCAGTTGTCATAAGATGATACATTACACAGAATCATATATGGCAATAAGTCGTGAGAAAGTGCCTCAAAGGCACTGATCCAAGTCTATAAACCACCAACTTAAACTTTGATGAGTATTAACAACAGTATAAAATGTAAGATCAAAAAGTATTGAACAGCTCAAAATTCAATGTGACTTTTAACCAAATCTGACTTTCAAGCTATAAGGCTTTGTGAGACGAGAAACTGTACCTTGACTTTACAAATCATGTATTTGGTTTATTTCCTTTATGAAATAATTTTGGGGTTTGGAAATCAAGAACTCAACATTCACTAATTTTGCCTATTCTTGTATTGTAATCTCTTATAGATTGTTTTATCACATTGTGGATACCGACGTGATCAGCACCAAGATCCTAGCCGAGATGAATCGATCCAAGATGCCGGGGGAGGTCACTTTTATGCCCCTAAATAGGCTGGAGGTCAGAGACACCATCTATCCCGAGTCACCCGTAAGATTTCAGAAATGTTTCTTATTTTCATCTTTCTGTTTCCATTTTAAATTTACTTGTCTGTTTGTTACTTTGGTGTGGAATTATTTGCTTCACTAAGTTTCATTGCAAAGGTGGTTTGTAATGTTCTGTATGCCAGTGAGCATGTAAATTTTGCAAAACTCTTGTCAGAGCTTTTAAGTCATTAATTTAAAATGACCACACTTTAAAAATCTGAGCTGCATATCCTCCATGCCGTAAGTGTCTTTGATAAAGTCTAAAAATAGTGTCATTCAAAATGATCATTAAGAACTTTAAAAGAGTAATAATCTATGAGTACCCGATTTTGCCATATATATTTCTGACAAAAGACGGCTGTATTATACTTTACATTTCAGTGCATGCATAGTCTCACATATTTATCCAACATTCCTTGCTAGTGGCATCACAACTTTCCAAAGTTTTGTATTGTAGAATGTTTGATTGTCTATTAAGAATTATTATTTAGCTTGGTTATCACCGTTTGACAATTTCTCCAAATTGAAGCTCCACAATGTTTAATAGTATCTATAATTCATCAATTCCACAAGTGATCTGTGTGCCTTAGCAAGAGATAACTCAGTCCTTGAAAAGGAAGTGGTCACATGGAAAATATTTTCACAAACTAACAACAACACTCTAATGATTATATGACCACTGTGTAACAGACTCAATGACAAATTACACTGTGCTGTATCACATGGAAGTTAGTCAAATATTCTATTTTCCAGCCAGGATTGGTGGTGACAGTGTATCTGCAGCTGTTTGCAAAAAGTCTGAACAGCATACAAAACCAGGCAAAATTTATCAATTTTTGGTCAAATTCTCTTTTAGGAATCAGTCATGAGCACTTCTGTTTTCTCCGTGCCAAAGATGATGATTTGCAAGTCATAGTTAATTGTGATGAGTCAGCAAGTGATTTTCTGAGGCACGTGAGGAACAAACATTTATTTAAAAATACCAATAAATAAAACTGTGAGAATTGCATAATAGGATAAGTAAGAGGAACTTATTGCACCTATTTATGTAATAAAATGAAAGTTCCATATTTATTGATGTTACACTTGTTTGTTTTTGTGGTTTTCATGTAGGATGCTCTCCCAATGGTTTCCAATCTGGAATTCAAGGAGAATTTGAGTAATGTCTACAAACATGTGTTTGGAAAGACTCTCATCTGCCGTAACATTGAGGTGGCTACAAGTTTCTCTCGCACCCAAAACCTGGATTGTGTTACATTGGAGGGTAAGTTTTACACTTTACACAAGATAATCGTTTCTTTTAAGTGGTGAGTACGGTGGTCTCTGTATAATGGAGTAGGCATTTGCAAGATGTTTTTACCCATCAAACAGCAGTAACTCTCTTTAGTGTAGTACTTTCAATAAGGATGATGAAAAATGCTTTGCTAAATGTAAATAGTCACACAGAAGGACCCTATTAAGCAGAGCACTCTATACACCACTTTGTCCAGTTAAAAATATATATACAATTAAGAAAAAAAGTTTAAAACCTGAGTGTGCTTTGGAACAGGAAGAACGTTATAATGATGGATAAGTGTTGATCTTTGATGATGTTGACTGAAAATCAGGTTTGAAAATATTCAAATTATGATGAAAGAAATATTACTGAAAGGGGATATACTTATCTATTGTACCTTGAGAGTTTTCATGCATCTCTGTTATACATGAGGAAAGGTTGCATGAATTAAAGGAAGACACTAGTTCAAAATATTTTCAGCCGTTACAGCTTACATTCGTCCGGGAAAATATTACATGTCATGTTCTTACCAGTTTTGTCTATCTCCATGACTGCTACCATGTTCAAAATCAAAAATAAATTCTTTATTTACCAAGTGCATGCTTAGACCATGCATTGCATTGCCATTGTATTGCCATTCATCCATATTAACTTGTCATTGTACTGTTATCACACCTTAGTGCATTGCCAATGTCATGTTTTTTCACAAATTGGCATATCTATTGTACAGTCTCCAAATAAACCTGGCACAGGGGGATTAGGAACTGGCACAATGGCGATTAGGACAGTAGCCCTGTGGCCTTTCGATAGTTACACAGTTAGGGTTGAATCTTTGCAAAACAAGCAAGCAAACCTTTCTCTACGCCTCCCTACATTTCCCCCGTCACAGGCGACCAAGTCAGCCGGAAGGGCGCCATCACCGGCGGGTACTACGACACGCGCAAGTCGCGGCTGGAGCTCCAGAGTGGGATCGTGGAGCTGCGGACCCGGCTGTCGACCCAGGAGCAGGAGTACCAGGTCCTGAGGGACAAGCTGCAAAAGGTGGAGGTGGACATCACCAGCCTGATGAGTGACATGCAGAAGATTGAGACCAAGAACAGGAAAAACAAGTAAATGCAATTTTTGGTCCTATATTTATGTTTTTTGATTGTCCGTCCATCCTTCCGTACCAGTGTTGCATCCGAGGCTGGCCTCGAGGCCAATTTTAATGGCCTCAGATTCGGCCTAAGACCCCTGTACAAACCCTTAAGAAGGTGGTGCTTTGGGGGAGGCCTTGGTCTCTGAACTAATGGCCTTAAATGCAACACTGGGTCCATACACCCTGATCTCTTTATCACGATATCTGGGTGAATTTTAATCCTACCTGGCCCAGGTGTGCACCATGAGGTGTAAATGAACTGATTAGTGTTTGGTCAGAATCTGCGTAGGTTCTAGGGTCAAAGGTCATTTAAATTTGCTTAAATTGGCTCGTCACGATATCTGGAGAACCTCAGGGTGGACTTTAATCCTACTTGGATCATGCATGCACCATTGGGTGTAGATGAATTGATTAGATTTTGGGGGAATCTGAATGGATTCAAAGGTTGATAAAATTTGTTAAAATTTGGGTCATTATCATGATATCTGCAAAACCAGATGGTTATGGCCATCTATTTCTTAGAACTGAACAAAGTCAAAGACATATAGGTCAGACTCAGAGATCACAATTATTCAAGTTCAGGGTATAGGTAATAAGTGCATTTAATAATATGCCAGGTTATGAGTATTTGCTTGGCATAAACATTGACGAATAAGGGCCCTCGAATTATTTTGTTATTAATGTATTTGTTTGTTTATTCATGTGTATTTATTTTGTATCCATTCATTTAATTAGTAAGTTAGTTAGTTCGTTAGTTAGTTAGTTAGTTACTTGGATTTTTCATTGTTTGGTGGGATTTTCATCTGACAGGGACATCTATGATAAGATGAGAAGTGACATGCGCATCATGAAGGAGGAGAGTCAGGTCATCCAGAAATCCATAGCTATATTATTTCTTTCTTTATTGATTGATTGATTGATTGATTGATTGATTGATTGATTGATTGATTGATTGATTGATTGATTGATTGATTGATTGATTGATTGATTGATTGGTCATCCAGAAATCCATAGCTCTATTATTTCTTTCTTTATTGATTGATTGATTGCTTGATTGATTGGTCATCCAGAAATCCATAGCTCTATTATTTCTTTCTTTATTGATTGATTGATTGATTGATTGATTGCTTGATTGATTGGTCATCCAGAAATCCATAGCTCTATTATTTCTTTCTTTATTGATTGATTGATTGATTTACATTGTTTGTTGTGATTTTCATCTGACAGGGACATCTATGACAAGATGAGAAGTGACATGCGCATCATGAAGGAGGAGAGCCAGGTTATCCAGAAGTCCATGGCTCCCAAGGAGCGACGTCTCCAGAGCCTGGCAACAAGTCTAGAGGCCATGCGCAGCACGGCTGCCTCCCTGGAAGAGGAGATTGGTGAGTAGAAAGACCATGTCAGGACAACTCCCTGGGGATGACTCCACCTGACAATTCCCTCAAAGACAATTCTCTTGAGGACAAATTAGATGATTTAAAATTCTAGATACATTGTAACACTCCTTCGGCGTAGCCATCCTCTGGGGAGTTGCTCTCCGTGGAGTTGTCCTCCAGGGAGTTGTCCTCCGAGGCAGTAGTCCTCGTGGGTTGTGGTCATCTGAGGGGAGCTGTCCTTTGGGGGAGTTGTCAGGTGAGAGTCATCCTTGCGGAGTTGTCCTCCAAGGGGAGTAGTCCTTAGAAGTAGAACCTAGAAAGGTGCAGGATGTAAAAGGTGTCAAGAATTGGTATAGTCTGACTTTCAGACATTTATTTCAGCCCACCCTATAGACCAATTCATTTCAGAACACGGGAGTTTATGTCAGCCATAATAGGGGGGGGGGGGGGGGGGGGGGCTTCAAAATAGAAAAAAAACAATTTCAAAAGGTTATGAAATGCAGTCAGGTGCATTGAGATGTCAGTGTTTTGTTATGCATGCTTCGAAGGCCCCCCCCCCCCCCACGTTAGACATTAGCATAAAAAAACAGCACCCAAACCAAACAGGTATATATTGATAGGAGAACTACTATCTTCAGCCAACTGCTTTGATATAGACTATTGTCTTGATATCCTGTGTGTTGTGGGTGATTTGGTTCCACAGCCATGCACCAGGAGAATGTAAAGTTGTAGGGTCTACAATCAAGACTAAGTTGGTACTTCTATCCTATTACATTTGCTGTTCTCTGTTTTTCATTCTTTACCACACACAAAAATAAACAAGTAATAACATTTCTGTTCATTTTACTCCTTTTCATATAAACCTTTATACCTTATTGTAACACTGGTACAGAATTAAGTGCAGTTTTAATCAGTGTTATACTGTAATACACATTGGAGAATGAAACATTGAAAATATCCAGTTAGTGTAGCATCAGAATTTAAAATGATCCTAAATGTAAAGGTATTTTTGTTGTAGTGGGGTATCATATTTCTGATAATAAAGAGATATTTAGAAAGTCAAGAAATGTGGTACCTTGGATATCTGCACATTTTTGAAAACTAGAGTGTGTAGTGGGGAAAATAATTCCAACGATAAGTGTTGAACTTTTATGATGTTGACTGAAAATCAGGTTTGATATTTTCAAATTGTGATGAAAAATTATCCACTGAAAGGTGACATACTTATCTGTTGTGATTTCTGAATATATATTAATAGTCCTGATCTTTTCACATATTATTTGAGTAAAATACAGCTGTTATGTTTGCCTACCGATATTTTGGAAATGACAGACTTCAGAGAGATAAATACAGATAAACTGATAAAAAGTCAAGTGGACATGGTGTTGAAGGTGTAATTTATAAGCCCTTTGTCTTAACAAAACACTTGCACACAAGAAGAGTTTTTGAACATGGAAAACAACACTAAGAAAATAACTTGGACAATTTAGGACAGAATAGTAATAATTCATCAAACTGGCAGATTTTCTATTTGGTAGCCAATAGTGTCATTTATGACAAAACATTTACAAGTCTTGGCACTTCCATTTTGTATCTTCACTCCCCCAGGAACTGACTTGTTGTCTCAGCTAAGTGTGGCAGACCAGAGGGAGGTAGACAGCTTGAATGATGAGATCAAGGGCTTGAACCAGGAGAATAAGAAAGCTTTAGCAGAAAGGGTTAAGGTGAGGAATTTCTTTTCTTTTTGTTTTTCATTTGTTGTGGCTGGTTCATAGATGAGAATTAAGTGACAATGAAATGGGAATGTGGTGTTAAACACAAAATCAAGCTTACATTGCAAAAGTCAAGTTCATTACATTGTGAGGGAGAACATAGAAACGATATCTGTTTCTATGTCGATTTAATGCAAGATATAAACTGTGCTCCACTTTTACAATAGTTTAGTAACTGGATTTTGATCAAACATGACTCAGCCAACGTGTGTTGGACGTCTGTTGAATTGTGGATGGAGACATACCCATCGACCACACATAGACATATTGTTTTTTCACACAAGCTGAAGACAACTCCCATTAGGTTTAATTTTCAAATTCGTGAATTAATGAGAATGAAAATTTACCAAAATGTTATCATCTTTGTGCAATGATGGTATTGTATTTCCTGTTTCTTGTCTGTGCTGGGTTCTTATCTTGTTTTTCTTGTGTATATTTTATACACATCATTATGTGTGACATTCACACCACAGCATACATTTTCAATCAAACATGATTGTTGCATTTGTTTCTTCTAATTTCATGTTGTCTGCGTTTATACAGTTTCATTATTTTTTTTCAAATTTTGTTTGTATTGTGGACATTTAGCTGGAAGGACAGAAGAACAAGATTGAAAATCTCCTGTCAGGAAATCTGATGAGAAGACGTGAGCAGCTGATGCAGGTATAACCTATGACCTTGGACCCTTGACCCTCCACTGTTCCACATTAAATCTATTCTCTTTTTTGCCTGTATGCAAAGTTTGATTATGTACTTGTGTTGTCATGGGGTTAATAATTCCAAGTTTAAACTGAAAGAAATGTATGGTGGTGTCATCTTAACTCTATGCATTAGCAAGTGAACTGCCATGTGTTACATTAATTTGAGGCCATTTGAGCTGCAAGTGCGAGGCCTCCAAGGATGAGTTGTGAATACTAGTGTCACTAGAGAGATGTACCTGTTAATCACTGTTAATAATAAGGCTTTGACTTGATTCAAAATTCTCATGGTCCTCTTTTGTTAAGATATTGATTTCCCTGATTGCTAATTCCATGAAAAATGGGCAGGCCTGTTGCCATTGAGTTGTGTATGTTTGTGTAGATTTGCAAAGTTAACCAGTCAGCGGATGTGCAATCATGCAAAGATAACCATCTAAGAGTTTCAAATCCACAGATCTTGATTTCTGAACATTGAAAAATGTGTGCCAGCAGGTCTATTTGTTTAAAACATCTATTAAAACGTTCGAACTATGATTCTGTTTGCTGTAAAATATATATAGTGAAAGGACAGGTTCAGCTGTTGTATTAGTGACCTACAAACAAGCATTATATAAATGTTGCTGTTACTTTGCTTCTTCCCTATCCCCTCCACCATCCCCTCTTCCTATCACGTCCCCCTTTCCCCTTCCTTTTTTCTCCTACAACAGGAATTACAAGAGATCTCAGTGGAAGATAGACGCCAGAAGCTGGAAAACAGCAGCATGGAGTTACAGACCGCAGAGACTGCGATTGACACCAACAAAGCCAAATTGGAAGGTATAAAGTGACTAGCACAATTAACCCTGTCAGTACTGTAAAAACAAAACTGCATAGGCTTTGCTTGTGATATTCTGATTGTGTTGTTGAATGGGTTGTTGTCTTTTTTGTGGATTCTGTTGTCCAAAGTATTTAACAAATAGACACTAGGTGCTGTCACCAGAAACAGAGATGCTGTGTTTGGAGTAAGTTTGGATAGGTGATATTTGCTGTGTCTGGTATTTTCAGAATGTGTTAATTTCCCCCTTTTTTGATCAACTTTCAACCAATCTTTGAATTTCTTTCATGTTATATTTTGATATTATATCCTTAAATTTGACACAAATGGGCAAAATTTTTTGGTTACATTTGTATTATTTTGGGGGCTAGTAATTCATTAACTACATAAAAGCCCAGATTACAGTTGAATTACTTGAACTCTGTTTATCATTACTGATCATTGTAGCATCTCTCTATAAAGTGTCAAAGTTAGAAGCACACATTTACACAACACTCTTAATGTGTCTTCAAATGAAATGTTTGACTGGAAAACTGTCAATCTCAAAGACATAGCGGAGGTGAAATTAAAAAAAAATGTCAAATTTTGATATCTAACCCACATGGTAATGTTTGATTGAACAAATAATCACACTAGAACACACAACTTTAGACAGTTATGCTGTCACTAGCAAAATATGTATAGTACGTTAACATTTTTTCCTCACCAATGTGTCTTTAAAAATGGTTGTGGCTTTGTCGTTCAGATATGGAATTTCAGCTGGAGGGTCTGAACCGTGAGCAGGGCGGCAAGCAGGGTGACCTGGAGGAGTGGAAGAACAAGGAGAGGGAGTTTGGAGACAAGATACAAGATGATGCCAAGTCCCTGGAAAAGATGACCAACAAACAGAGCCTGCTGCTCAAGAAGGTACAATACACTTTCTTCCTTGTTTTATATTTGTGTATGGAATATGCATTATTTGTTGACAGTAAAAGAGGTTATCAAAATATGAATGCAAAAGTATTTTGGGTGTCATGGAAATATAAATGCAAAGTGTTTTCAACAGTAATAGAACTGAAGTTAAAAGAACGTCTGGAAATATAGATGTTTCTGTATAAGCCACTTAGTACTTAGCTTGTGTCAGAATACTTTTTGAAAAAAAACACAGAAAAACTTGAATGCTCAACGTGAAAGTTATGAGATAAATCATACATGCACGAGATGCATCTTGAGGAATGTGCAGATGAAGGTATTCTTCTCAACAAAATGTAACAAAAGCAGGTCATCACCTTAAGAATAGTTGCTCTCAGATGCCTCACTAGCAGAGCTATCCACCATTCAAAGATCTATGGTATTGTGGGGGTCATTTGTGACATCTGCTAACTACCAACTGGCTTATTGTAATATCATTGTGGTTCTGTTATTGTTTGTATTGATGGCTTGTTGGCAAAGTGTTTGTGGTAAATTATCAGTTGTTGGAAAAATGACCAACACTGACGCTCCTTTCCCATTACCCTCCATTCCTCACAGAAAGAGGAGTGCATGCGGAAGATCCGCGAGCTGGGCTCACTGCCGAGCGACGCCTTCGAGAAGTACACACACCTTTCGCTCAAGCAGCTCTTCAAGAAGCTGGAGCAGTGCAACCAGGAGCTGAAGAAGTACAGCCACGTCAACAAGAAGGCCCTGGATCAGTTTGTCAACTTCTCGGACCAGAAGGAGAAGTTGATCAAGAGGAAAGAGGAACTGGATGGAGGCCACGCGGTGAGTGTCTTGGGAAGATGGGGGTGGGGTTGGTATCAGAAGGAGGCTTTGCAGTGAGTGTCTCAGACGATGAGGCAAGGGGTGGGGTGAGATGGGGGTAGGGTTGGTGTCAAGACCAAGCATTGCTCGGAGTATTCTGGGAGGTGGGGCAAGGTTGGAGTAGGGTTGAGGTGGAATGCAGGTGGGGTCGGATTGAGCTGGATCAACACAATGCAGTCAGTGTCTTGGAAGATGAAGGTGTGGCGGGGTTGAAGTTAGGATTGTGATGAGGGTGATGTTGGTGTTAGGAGGAAGGAGGCGCATGATCGAGGCAAAGCAGCGAGTGTCTCGGAAGAAAAAGGTGGGGTGGGTTTGGAAGAGCTAAGGATGTAGGATGGAGTGGGATTGGAATCAGGAGGAAGGAGGAGCTGGATGGAGGCCATGCAGTGAGTGTCATGGGAGACAAAGGTTGGGATTGATCGGAGAGGGATTGGGGTGGGCTTGTTGTTAGAGGAGGTAGTGCAGTGAGTGTCTTACAAGATGGAGATGAAGATGAGGCAGGGTTGGGGTGGAATAGGGATAGGATTGGTGTCAGAAGGAGACTGTGCTGTGTGTGCCTTTGGAAAATAAGGTGGGGTGAGGTTAGGGTATGGAATGGGGCTGAGGTTTGCATCAAGAGGAGGCCCTGCAGTGAGTGTCTTGGGGAATAAAGGTGAAGTGGGGTTGGAGTTGGGTTGCAGTGGTAATGGGGGTGGAGTTGGTGTCAGGATGGGCTTTGCAGTGAGTGTTTTGGGAGACGGGATGGATTAGGGTTTATGTCAGGAGGAAGGACAAGCTGGATGTATGCAGTGAGTGTCTTGGGAGACGGGATGGATTAAGGTTTATGTCAGGAGGAAGGACAAGCTGGATGTATGCAGTGAGTGTCTTGGGAGACGGGATGGATTAGGGTTTATGTCAGGAGGAAGAACAAGCCGGATGTATGCAGTGAGTGTCTTGGGAGACGGGATGGATTAGGGTTTATGTCAGGAGGAAGGACAAGCCGGATGTATGCAGTGAGTGTCTTGGGAGACGGGATGGATTAGGGTTTATGTCAGGAGGAAGAACAAGCCGGATGTATGCAGTGAGTGTCTTGGGAGACGGGATGGATTAGGGTTTATGTCAGGAGGAAGAACAAGCCGGATGTATGCAGTGAGTGTCTGGGGATGAAGGTGGGATGGGGTTGAAGTAGATGGTTTGTGGGATGAGGTGGGGTTGGTTTCAGGAGGAAGGAGGGGCTGGTTGGAGGCTATGCAGTTAGTGCTTTGGGGTAAGGGAGTGTTGTTTCAGTCCTTTAGTGTCATAAAGGTCCTACCTATGTGCATTCTTTCAAAGGAGATAAAATATGAATTGTACCCACATTGCTTAAGAGCACACAAGGGAGAGTTAGAAGTTTCATCAAAATTTCTGAAAGATAAGCATTGAACTTTAATGATGCTGACTGAAAATCAGGTTTGAATTTATTTCAAATCATGATGAAAACACATCCAACTGAAAGGGGATTTGCTTATCTGTCATGCCAACCTTGTAATACATCCATTTTCATGCACACTCAAACAACGCTTACACCTACATGGGGGTAATTGTAGAGATTCCATGGCTAATATCAGTCTCTAAGAAAATTTCATCTTCATCCTTTGTCATATTCAGGTGCATTCTGTCAATTTCTGTCCAGCTTCCACTTGTATGCTTTTTTGGATTTGGCCCAATACAGATCATATGTATTATTATTATTATTTATGTAATTTTAGAGTTGTTGTAACATAATCTGTGAATAAGGTTTATCATGAAATCATCTGATCTATTGTGAAAATAACTAGGCCTTGCTTGCATAAAAAATGTTTTTGAAGCAGGGCCAGTTTTGATGGTTTAGCCAGAGTGAAAGGATTGATGGTGAAAATTGGATGACAGGCTTTCAAGCGCTCCTACTTTTCCTACTTTTTCCTACTTTTTTTACTCTCCTCCTACTTATCCTACTTTTTTCCCCAAAACTCCTACTTTTTCCTACTTTTTTGGTAAAAACCCAGTGAAATAAAAAAATGCTATTGATCATATAAAATGCTGGAGTAGTGAGTAGTCATTTCCCGCGAAAATAAAAAAAATGCTATTGATCATATAAAATGCTGGAGTAGTGAGTAGTCATTTCAGGTATTCACAGTCCTACTTTTCTCCTACTTTTAGCGCTTTATATCCTACTTTTCTCCTACTTTTTCCTAAATTTAGCTCCTATTTTTCTCCTACTTTTTCACCATGGTCCACTTGAAAGCCTGTGATGAGGAAGTTAATTGATCTGCACATAAGGGAATGTGAAGTTAAAGGAAGAGGCTATATAATGTAGGTTAGCACACCAAACTCAACAAAGGCTTACACAGAGCCTGACAGATTGTAACTAGTAAATCCCTCCATCTGCCCCACACTGATATGAGAAATAGATTCTAAACAATTATAACGTTAATGATGATGATGATGATGATGATGATGATGCTGATGTTGATGATGATGGCGATAATAATGATGATTATTATGATGATGATAAGGAGAATTAAGAGGATAACAGTAACAGTTTGTGATACACACTCTCATCTCATTCCCATCCCTTAGGCCATCACCGACTTGATGAATGTGCTGGAGCTGCGTAAGTATGAGGCCATCCAGCTGACCTTCAAGCAGGTATCCAAGTACTTCAGTGAAGTGTTTGAGAAACTGGTGCCTGGGGGCAAGGCTACCCTGGTCATGAAGAAAGGAGACGTGGAGACATCGCAGGAGGTAAGCTATTTAATTCGGGGAAAGAAAAGGTTATCTGGACAGTGCATTTTCACCTCTCTGATTAGTCTCTTTCATTCATGTAATAAACATTGTCTGCCTTGGACTATGTAACATAACTATGTAGGAATTAAGAACTTTGTGTATTTGTTCCAAAGTTCATCGTGTCACTGCCGGCAACCAGGGACAGTCTGTTGGTAGTGTGACCGTGCCGTTGCCCGGAAAGCACTAGATGACAGGTTTGAATCCTTCTGGTTTCTCCTTTCCGACTTGTTTGTTGAAAAATTATGGATCAGGAGATAGCGATCTCAAAATACAGAGGGTTCTGTTTAAAAAAAGTATGTTGCAGCACTTGTCGGGTCATGTTGTTCAAATTTGAAATGTATTTGAATTAGCAAATATATGCTCCTGACAATTCCGCACATATGCATTGAAAGCAAACGGAAATCTGTGCTGACGAAATAATATTCTCCTGAGAAATTCTTGATTTGTATTAATTAGGCAGAGACAATCAGGATGTGTACTCAAGAAATTACAGGTACATGTATGTATTATGTGTATATTATCTCTGTGTCATTTTCCTAGAAATGTGTTTTGAGGGATTTTTTTTCCAGCCAGGTAAACTACCGTTATATTTTGAGAGTATATTTTTTGATGACTGCATGAGTATGAACAAAATTCACCATGAACCTGTTTACATGTGTGATGTTTGTCAGAATAATTTTAGGTTTCAGCAAATGACACTTCACAAATAGCACTCACTGCTTTAGCAAAATTACGCTATTGCCTTTAAAGGCATTGTATAACAATGTTTTTGTTTAAAAAATCTGAGTTACATGATTCCCCATGCTACCAGTGTCTCTGATAAGGTCTAAAAATGAAGCCCTAAAAAAAATTGCAGTTTAAAACGATCGTTAAATGCTTTGAAAAAGTGAAAATCATTGAGAGACCATTCCAGTTTTCCCCCATAGACTGCTGTGTTGTAGAATTTTGTATCCGCCGAGATGAAATTAATGTGTCAATTTGTATCTGCACATATTTTACTAGTGACAGCATAACTGTCCGAACTTTCGTGTTCTAGGGTGTTTATTTGTCCATTCAAACACTGTCAGATAGCAAAGTTCAACAATTTTTCAAACGGGTCTTCCACAGTGCTATATAGTGTCTTTAAAATGTCAGTGACTTTTACAGATTCAGTGACACATTAATAAAAAAATATATTCTTTGATGATTTGACATGGTATTCTTGTAGGCTACGAAAAGGATAGTAACACATTGGCCTGTCTTGAGCTCTAGTTCTGCCTTAACATGTCCCTCTGGACAGTAGGTCTTATTTATTTTTTGTGTGAGAAAATAAATTCTGTTTGAAAAAATACGGGTTGGGTACTAAGGTAAAAACTTCTGTTGATAATGAGTTTGCTGGTTTGAAAGGTGATTGTAAAACTTTTGTGATGTTTCATGTTTGAGAATATCTGCAACAATCCTGATGATAATATCTTATTGACTGAAAAGTGATCCTCTTGTCTCTCCAATCAGCTTATTGTATTATTGACGTATTTGAAATCATCAAAGTAGGTGTAAGCAGAAATCAGGATTGGCCGATGTACTGTGTTTTATATAAATAAATGAATTACACCTGTAAGCTCTCAAGAAATTGTTTACGTCATTCATATGTATGAATGTACTGTTATTGCTCAACAAATACGAGGAAATATTTTAATGTAGATTGTGAACAAGAGAAATATCAATTGTATATACCTGTCTGATCTATCATCTACAATTACTTACTTGCTCACTTGCTTGCTTACTTATTCATTCACTCACTTACCTACCTACTAACTTACCTTCCTACTTATTTACTTACTACTTACTTATTACTTACTACTTACTTACTTACTTACTTACTTACTTACTTACTTACTTACTTACTTACCTACTTACTTACTTACTTACTTACTTTACTTTACTTACTTATTACTTACTACTTACTTACTTACTTACTTACTTACTTACTTACTTACTTCCTTTAATACTTACTTACTTGTATTACATTACAGTTGGAGAGTGAGGGTGCCACAGCTTCTCAAGCCAGCGGGCTGCCCCTTGTTGAACAGTTCACCGGTGTCGGGATTAAGGTAACTCCACAAACTGCAGTATTTATAGCATCATTAAAAGGATAGATAAGGGCCCCCCCCCCTAAAAAAAAAAAGAAATGATAATAATAATAAATAAATAAATAGATAAATGAATACATAAATGTATGAATAAATAAATAAATAAAATAACAGTAAAAAGTTGTATTGCGTAACCCAACCGACCCTGAATAATGAAGAATATAACTTTTGTTCTCCAAACTTACAGAAATTTTACAAAAATGTTACAAAGACAAATTTCGTCAAAATCTAGTGAATCTGTTTAGTTTTTGGTGTTGATTTTGCTACCAACTTGTAGGAGGTTCCAGAAATATCATGTTTGAAATTTCTTCAAAAAGAAAACTTTGTGACTTTATGCTTGTTGTAAAATTTTCTACAGATTTCCCTTTGAATTTGTCTTCACTTGGGGAAAATCAACATTTCTCCTCTACTGATCAGAGCTCTGGAAATTACAGTATAATCTAGTGACTGTCAGCTCCCGAAACTGTTCCAGGTTTTTGATTTTTTGAGATAAAAACATCTGTTGATAATGAATTTGCTGATTTGAAAGGTGATTGTAAAACTTTAGTGATGTTTCTAAAATTATGTTTGAGAATATCTGCAACATTGATGATGATATCTTATTCATTGACTGAAAAGTGATCCTTTTGTCTCTCTGATCAGCATGTTGTATTATTGACTCTGAATTATTCTTAATGCATTTGAAATTTGTTACATTTAAGTTCAATATCATTTTGAGTGTGTATACCACATACTTGACATGTAGATGTTGGAATGAGCGTAATGATCATGTAGTTGAAATAATTTCACTCTAATCTAGATTATATTTCTGAAAGGAGCATTGATTTTGAAGAAAAAAAATAATGTCATTTTGACATTTAAAAAAAGTGGTGCTGAATTTTATGGAATATAAATGCTGTTTCTTGGAAAGAATTTTTCACACAGATTATGTGAAAGTTCACCAGAGACTGCCTGGTTTTCATGTAAGGATAATTGGTTTTGGAAATAAAGACATTATCTCATTTGGCGGAGACATCGCAACTTGGGAGACCAAAAAATGGCTTGTGCTCTTACCAAGATGAAGTCTCAGAGACTTGTCTAGAAGTGGCTACAACCAATTCGCCTGGAAGCCACGGGGACGTCTCCGTGATGTTGTTGCAACTTCTCCTCAATCTCCTGGGGTTCCATCAGGTCTCGGAGACGTTTGCTCAGTCACAGACAAAATTTGTCCTCATGACATGTCTGCGACGTCACTGAGATGTCGCCAAGACCTGCAGGAGACTGGAAGAACTCTACACTGTTTGCAGAGAGGTCTTAATGACCAATGGAAACTCAAGTTACCAACTGGTCACCAACTAGTCTCCAGGT
The DNA here is from genome assembly GCA_001188425.1 of Eucidaris tribuloides. NCBI lineage: Eukaryota > Metazoa > Echinodermata > Echinoidea > Cidaroida > Cidaridae > Eucidaris > Eucidaris tribuloides. The sequence continues at coordinate 9,714 of JZLH01S0169254.1, read as the reverse complement.
CAGTGAGTTACTCCCTTAACCTAAATAATACAGCACATGTAAAATCTTGTTCCCCTGTTCTTGACTAGGTTTCCTTCTCCGGCAAGGCGGGCGAGACTCGGGAGATGCAGCAGTTATCGGGAGGCCAGAAGTCCCTGGTGGCCCTCACGCTCATTTTCGCCATCCAGAAGTGTGACCCTGCCCCCTTCTACCTCTTTGACGAGATTGACTCCGCCCTCGACGCTCAGCACAGGAAAGCTGTCGCAGGTGACGTATTAAATATACAGGCGACTCCCGCTATAACAAAGTCCTCGGGCCGGCAGTTTTCTTTTGTTGTATCAAGATTTTGTTATAACCAAACAGTGAAATTATATAAAGATATATAGATAATAATTTTGGGACGTGAATTTCTACTTCGTAGTAACAGGAATTTCGTTATAACGGGAGTGCACTGTATCAATAAAGAGCCAAAGTGATGATGTCAAACTAGTTCAAAATTATGTGTGGACACTAGTGGAATCATGACTTGTTGCAACTACAGCTCTCATATTGGTGGTAACAACCAGATCACTGCACCTGGTTCAGTCATTGTCTACACATATTTCTGACCCGGAGTGATGTCACACTTCGGTACTCTGTAATAAGTATAATTCTTAAAGCTGTTGACTGGTAGTCACCATTTAAGACATGCAGGACAGGTGTAAAGCAGGTCAAAGGTCAGTTTGTTTCCAAAATGAAAAAAGTTTTGATTTATGTGATAGAGATAGCTAGATTGTAAAATTGTAATTATTAGGGAGGGAATCAATGCTAGATAAGCTCCTACATCATTACTCTTGTCTGGTTCATTTATTTGACAGTTAATTAGTTACTTGGTTTGTTATTTAGTTAATTAGTTTGTTTATTAGTCAGTTATGTTGAATTATTTGTTTATTTATGTATTGACATGGTATTCGTGTAGGCTTTATGTTAAGAGAAGAATTAATAACACATTGGCCAGTCTTGAATTCTTGTTCAGCCTGAAATTACTTTTGTTTGAAAAAAGGGGGATACTGTTAAATCTTCTGTTGATAATGAGTTTGCTGGTTTGAAAGGTGATTGTAAAACTTTTGTGATGTTTCATGTTTGAGAATATCTGCAACACTGATGATAATATCTTATTGACTGAAAAGTGATCCTCTTGTCTCTCCAATCAGCTTATTGTATTATTGACTCTGAATTATTGTTTAATCATTACAAATTGTGAAAAAGGTTTAGATCAGAAATCAGGATTGGCCAATGTTGCAAGGCAGCACTGTAAATTGTGTTTAAAATAAATATATTACACCTTTTGGCTTTCCAGAATTTTTTTTCATGCATTTGTGTGAATGTATTGCTCTACAAAAGCAAGGAAATATTGTAATGTAGATAACTAGAAATAACTAGAAATATCAATTTTACCTGTGTGATCTATCATCTACACTTACTTTTTAGTAGCTATGTTAGCACATGAGAAATATTACATCGTTTGTAGTACTTTGAATTTGTAGATGCTTAGAGTTCATGATAACTTCATTTCTCATTCCGATGAGGTGTGAGACAGAGATGTGTGGAATCAGGGGTTTCTTAACAATGAGGGATATATTGATTAGCTCAATCATCGAATTAACAAAAAAAAATGGTAATTACAATTTAGAATAGTCAATATTGTCATTCAAGTTCATTTGATACTAGGTAATTTGTTTTATGATATAAATGTGGTGTTTGCTTCCTGTTTTATACCAAAATTCTTGTAAATGCATTCTTAAAGCATGAGGGGTTATGTATTCAACATTTCTTGAATTGCTGTCATACGTTCAAAAGTAAGCCCCCCCCCCCCCCCAAAAAAAAAAATGAATTAATAAAAAAATGAAAATAAATAAATAAATGAATAGTCCTATAGTAAA
>JZLH01S0169250.1:11494-23076 GCA_001188425.1 Eucidaris tribuloides | reverse complement strand
GTGTGTGTGTGTGTGTGTGTGTGTGTGTGTGTGTGTGTGTGTGTGTGTGTGTGTGTGTGTGTGTGTGTGTGTGTGTGTGTGTGTGTGTGTGTGTGTGTGTGTGTGTGTGTGTGTGTGTGTGTGTGTGTGTGTGTGTGTGTGTGTGTGTGTGTGTGTGTGTGTGTGTGTGTGTGTGTGTTAATGTGTATGTGTTTCTCTGTAGGCCTACAAATCTATTAACTTAAATCATGCCACTTGGACTCGAGTCGAGTCACTATTTTCAATATACCAGACTGACGAGCATGACGTAGGGATTGAAATTTGAACTTGAATTAAAAAAATGAATTGTGAATTGATTTGGAGTTTCAGAAATGATTTGCCACCACCCCGAGTCATTTCGGTTGAAACATGACGAGTAAAATACAGCATCACGATCATCCTGTGGTTGGCCAGTAAAAACGTTCACCAAATATGAAGGAGCGCATGCATGCAGGCAATTTCAGACTTGTGTGGACTGAATAAGTAAGATGCTTGATCTGATATGTGGTACGCGAACAAAGGAGCACGCAAGTGCTGAACGCGGTTTACTCCATACAAGGAGTTGGACGCCACTGTGGCTGCATACAGTGCCACATGTAAAGTCCTCAAAAAGGTCCGCAACTCAACTCTAAGTGTCAATATCTCTTTTGGTATTATGCTACGATACTTGAAATTTGTATCATTAGCAAGCCTGCTTATTTTTCTCCACGATGATACCTTATAGTTATTATGAATTGTGGATTGATGGAGTGTGCAAGACATTTTGATTAGGGGCCAAGTCAAAATTGAAAAACATTTTTATCGTCACCAGTTCAGTGTTCATTTGTATGGAGAGTGGATTGTGTTAAATAACGTCGTGAGGGCTTTTGTTGAAGAGTTATGTGTTGTTTCTTTGTCGGAGGGACCTTGAAAAAAATGCAAGAATCTTACTGGAAACTCAAACAAAGTGATAATTCCACAATTACCCACTTCAATATTCAAAATAAAATGTAAAAACAACACATAATGCTTCATTAAAAAATACGATTTACCGGTTTTGACGCTGGGATCTGATATTTGACCTTGCGATGACCTTCAATGTGACTCTAAGATGCCCGTGAGGTGACCCTGGGGTCAATTAAGCTCAGGTCTCTCAGATTACCCCACCAATATCCACTCTCCATGCCAGTAAATAAAAAAAAACAACATGCAAATGGTTTTAAAATGATGAATCTGAACATTTTGTAGCCATAGCTTTATCGGCCTGCATGTGTCCCAGAAAAAAGGAAACCGGATTTCATGGCAAAAATATTATATTATAGTGAACTATTTATTCAATAGGTATGTTTGTAAAGCTCTGTTTCTCTTCTTTCATTTGATATACAACTTATTATTCATTGTTTACGCATGATTGAATTAAGACAATGAATGTTGGTGCTACCGAAATTTCATTTGCAGACACGTATTTCATATTTGAGTGCATTTTCAGGGTACTAAATGTAATTATTTTTAAGAAACAAAAGCATGACATAAACATTCATTATTTCTTCTTTTATCTGACACCTAATGCGTAAAAAATGGATAAAGTATGCCGGAGAACAAGTAAAATTAAAACATGCCTGTTTTAGCGTGATTTTTAGAATGAATTACATTTTGAGCTAGCGGAACAAAAGGTTCACGAATGACTTCGCACAATATCTTGCTTGGGGCACAACAATAGGCTCCGAATCTTGCTCACGAGGTGGTTTCTTGGTCGCTGGCTGCCAAATCCAGAAAGCAGGGTCAAAATGTGCATTTTGGAACATTTTTGAAACAAACATCATTTCAAATTGTCTTTTCTCACTGATGCATTGTTTATTTTTCACAATGTGGTATCATAGGAAAGAAGAAAGAACAGGCTTTTTAATGATGTCCTTCAATATCGGCGATATTTTGAATACATCCAAGGATGGCAGTTTGAATTTCAAATTTGCGCGTGAAAATGATTTTACGACTGTGTCTCTTCTGATTGTCTTTGCTCAGTCTTGCTTGAATGGACATTTCTGTGACTAGTATCAAACTAAAGACGAGAAAATATGCTTTCCAACTATGTACGATATTCTTTTCATATTTGTTATTAAAGCCACTGTTTAACAGTGTTTCTAGTTAAAAAAATCTGAGCTGCATGATTCCCCATGCTACCAGTGTCTCTGACATGCTCTAAAAATGAAGCCCTGAAAAAATTGCAGTTTAAAACGATCAGTAAGTGCTTTAAAAAAGTAAAAATCATTGAGAGACCATTCCAGCTTTTCCCCATAGACTGCTGTGTTGGCAGAATTTCCTATCACTGGGATAGGAAATTAATGTGCCAATTTGAATTTGCACATATTGTACTAGTGACAGCATAACTGTCCAAACTTTTGTGTTCTAAGGTGTTTATTTGTCGCATCCAAACACTACCAGATGTGTCAGAAAGCAGGGTTTGACAATTTTTAAATAAGGCTTCCACACTGTTCTATAGTGTCTTTAAGATACAAAAATATCTTCTTCAACCTCGGTTTCCTTTTTTGTCTGGGACACACTGTATTTAGAGCCAGAAACACGATTTTGAAGGAATTGTTCCTTTCTACGGTAACGACTTGGTGTGATTTCTTCATGTGGTGTGGTTGCACTCTGAAGATAAAATGCTTTGTACTATAACCTTAATGAGAATTGCCCTCCAGAAGAGAATAACAAGAACTTTAAAATTACTTTTGTCTTAACAAAACAGGTTTATCATTAAAGTCATTTTGTAAAATCTTTAAATGACCTTGAGAGTTGAGACCCATAATGCATCGGCTCTGTATTTTGATTTTAGGAGGTGTCACGTATAACTATGATCCAAATTTCCAGAAAAATACAACTTTCAATCTTAACAAATTAACAAAGCATATGAAAACAAAATCAACTTTTCTCATATGACTAACATACCAAAATCATGACAAGGATTAACGTGTGTAAAAAAAAATCATGTGATGTTTAACCCACGTTGCCATAACGATAAAAGCGTCGAAAGTAAAAAGAAAAAAGAAAGAAAAAGAAAAAAAAATCATTTCCGAAAACTATAGACCTGTAGCTTTTCAATCGTACCAAGAAATCTTGGCAACTCGGGGTGCAACGAAGATCCGAAATGAGGCCCCTTTGAGGACTTAGCTCATTGACTATTGCAGTGTCTACGCAACGAGAGGGGCGCCCAGCTAGTCTCTCGGTGCGCCATTAGTTGAGGCTTTATACTTAACTCTTTTTAAGCAAGCGGGATACAAGTACACCTCAGAGGCTTTGAGGGCGCTAGGGACACAACCACCTGTTGAAAGGTCAGGAGTATAGATACACTTCTTTCGTTCAGTAGTTCTGTTGGGCACGAAATTAGTTGGCGGTAAGTGTTGTAGTAATTTATCCACATGCACTTGGACCGTTGAAGCTAAACCCACTCATATTTGACTCTCGGGGAAAAATACAAATCTTCAACGCAATATCGTATTTTGCTCTTTCTTTTATCACCTTTCAGATAATGACAGCCTCTTTATCAGCTGATCAGAATGTCGAACTGCGTGTCGTCTTCGACGACGAACAAGCATCAATCGACATTCATGCCAGTGCAAGGAAACGCGCCGATTCCATACTCGGCAAAATGACGACCACGGTAGCATACGCCATACACGATAAACCCCCGTGGTATTCGACCATCATATTGGCACTGCAGGTGAGTATGATTAAGAATAATTTCTTTTACGCATTTAAGTTGTTTATGTTCCGGCGTGATGGTCCAGTGGTTAGAGCGTCTGCCTCACGTCCGGAAGGTCGTGGGTTCGAGCCCCGGTCGAGCCACACCAAAGACTTTAAAAAACAGTACCTTCTGCTTTCTAGCCAGGCACTCGGTATTATAGAACCATGGAGCTAGCTCCGTGATAGAACAGAAAAGTGTAACATTTATGTTATGCAGGGCCCACTGGTAGAACAGTCTCTTTGACTGAAGTGGCTACCCTAGGTAAATAAGACGATATTATTATTATTATTATTATTATTATTATTATTATTATTATTATTATTATTATTATTATATTTATTATTATTATTATTATTACATTTCTATATTGTTGCAATTTTATATTATTAATAATAATAATGAGAGTAAATAAATAATAATGATAATAATCTTTTATAACATTGTCATCACCATATATACACTGGTTTTAACTATCAATGTTTGCTTTATGGCAAATAAATATAATAAGTCTTTTGTAACATTGTCATTACCATCAAACTTTACAATGGTTTTAACTTTCAATTTTGTAATGTATATTTTTACTTCTGTGATTATTTATCGAAGTGTTTTATAAATTGTTGTGTATTTGTTTTGAATTGCACGTCATACAATTGCAATTAAGGAGACCAGCTTTATTAAATCCACCTGTGCCATTTACCGTTTATAAAGAAATATACAACAAACAATGTACGCATGTTTACATGTGTGTGTACATGTTTGCATGTTGGTATATATTCCCCGCATTAACAGAATCTGTAAATATAATGGGAAAAATATCAATTCACCTAGAAATTTTAAATTGTGTGCGGATCTGTGTCGCACTACTCGGTTACAAACAAACTAATTCCAACATCAGGTCCTGTACTGTGTAAAACGTTTACCAGAGATAAATTCTGTCAGAAATTTTCCGTTTTTACTTGCACGCTTTTTGTATTAACCATGAATATAGTACTGGTCAAAGTTTTATGCATTAGGGCCAATACATCCGTAGAATGTCACGAAATCAACGTCAGATTTACCTCATGGGAGACTTAATATTAATATACTTACAAACGAAAATGATATAAGCGACAATAATTTTGTAAATATAGTATTCGCATTCATTGGGATTGCCTGTACCTTGGGATTACTAATAGACAACATCTTTACCAAGGAAGCTAGTATCACAGTAGTTTATTACACGCTGGAGTTTCCGATCACTTTCCAGTTGTTGCGGTTTTAAATGGTAGTAACCTATTACCAGCTAATAAAAATATAAAAAATAAAATTACTTGCCAAATTCCAGTATCCTTGATAAGTTAAACAATATCCTTGGTAGAGGTACGAAATTCAGTGAACCAAGTGAAATTCGAATGAACCAAGTGAAATCCGTAATGGTGAAATAAATGTGAGTGATGGCAAAGAGGTGGTAAATGTATTAAAGAAATATTTTTTTTGTGAGAAGTTGGTCCGATTAAAGCGAACTCTTTGAAAGATTCACTGATCCATTTTATAATTATATGTCTGGAAATTGTAAAATCTCTTTATTTAAAAATTGGTTCAAATCAATGAAATATTAGTTATTATCAAAAACATGAAAAAAAACCAAATCAAGTGGATATGACGACTTGAACACATAATCTTAAAATATTATCTTTTTATATTGTAGATCCGTTATGTTACATATTCAAAATATCTTTACCTACTAGTGTATTCCCAAACCAATTAAAAATCTTTAAAGTCACACCCATTTTCAGAAAGGAGACCCAAAATAATGTAATAATTATCATCCAATATCCATCCTTCCTTGTTTATCTAGAATAATAGAATGAAAATTTTACAACAAATTAGACTGTTTTCTAAATAAAAAATGATCTATTATGTACCAATCAACATGTTTACGAAAATACTTCTGAAACAGTCATCCTTGATTTATATGATAGAGTTATTCACATGCCATATCAAAAAATGAATACGAAATATAGGATTAAATTTTGATACATTTAAAGCATTCGATATCCTTGATCTTAACATATTGTTGTATAAATTAATCTATTAATCCGGGGTACACCATTGGCATGGTTCAGCAGTTATTTTTCACATAGAACACAATACATTGAACTTTAAATGGGTACATCACAACTGCTGAACTTGCGGAATGGTGTACCCCCAAGGATCTATCCTGGGACCATAACTCTTCCTGGTTATATAAATGATGTAATTAATGTTTCTGACAAATTTAAATTCATATTACTTGCTAACGACACAAATGTTCCCATTTTGACTTACAATACTTATTAAATCTGCAAATAATGACCTCCCCCAACTTAATCAATGGTTCAATACAAACAAATTGTCTTTAAAATTAACTTTACCGTATAATATGATAATATTGGTAATTGTATATTAATAACCACCAGCTGGAACGAAAAGCTGCCACTAGGTTGATATCGATTGCAATTTAACATGGAATACCCACTTTAACAATGATGTTTCTTCTGTACCTAAGACAATCGGTTTACATACTCTATAAAATTAAGCAGTTTGTACCAAACCATATTCTGCTTTTGTTTATCCCGTTTATTACATTGTCTTGGGTGAGAAGTAGGAATCGTAACACTGATTCAATCTTGCTTTTGACAAAAAAAAAAAAAAAAAATAGTTAGAATTTGTTCTGGATCCAATTTTTCGATAACACAGACCCACTGTTTAACAAATTGAGACTCCTAAAATTCAGATACAACTCAAATGCAAACAGCAATATTTATGTACTAGCTATCTAAAGGTCAGATGCCACCATATTTATCAACCATTTTTTAAATAAAAACAAAAAACATTCATCTTTATGACACTCGTAACTCTGAACATTTCTGTTTACTTAATCCAAGAACAACTAAAGCTCAAAGATCAATAAGACATATCATTCCAGACATTTGGTTTTCTTTACCTGTTGAAATAAAAGGTATACTTTTACATCTTCCCATAAAACTGCTCTTAAAAATATCTGCTGTCTCAGTACAATACGCAATAAACATAAAATGAAGTATATATAACTCATGAATGTTTATTTTTTTTACTCCCCTGCTTCACTGTAAAAAAATAACGTATTTTTTTCACGGGGAAACCGTAAAAATAATTACGATTATTTCATGTAATTTACACGGTAGACCCAATTTTACGCTGAAAAAACAATAAAAACAATCGTTTTATGGTGATAAACCGGTAAAAATTACAGTGAACCGTAAAAATTACTGTGAAATATCTTGTAGCGAGTTGTCAGGAATTTACCGTAAAAAACTTTTATTTCTATTTTTTTAATATAATTGAGACTTTTAAATTCTTTACATGGAGGTTTTCATTAATTCGTAAATTGGTCACTGTGTTGAACATTTTGATAACATTCAATATCATTTTTTTTTCCATGAAACCAATTCAGGATAAATAGTTTGGTATATATCAAAATCAAGTTATAATGATAATTCAACACTAGATTTAAGTTTTTAAAATATTTTTTATTGATAATGTTCTGATGCTAGCCATAGTATTTGACTAGGTAGCGTTAGTCCGACTCTGTGGACTTCCTATCTAGCCTGTTTTACAGGCCGTATTCGTTTTTTTCTCTTTACGCAATCAAACCAGTATGTCTAGTAATAAGACTAGATCAGGGCACTGGAAACTTGCTGCGTATAGTAATAAGACTAGATCTAGGCACTGGAAACATGCTGCCAGAACACGCTGCGCTCGGTCTGGGCCCTTCGAGCACAGGCGGCAGCGAGTAGGGTCTGAGAATCAGACTACCTTATTTCAAGCTAATTGATTTCTTCACACAACAGCTGCCTCCTGGATGGGGCCTGTATTCAGAATAATTTGAAACATTACAAAAGTATTAATAAACAATACCATATGAATGATTTTTTTTTCTGTGTAAATGCCAATCTTGATAAATGAAACTTTCATCAGTTAGCGGTAATCATACAATGTAGTTTTTCAACCTCAAAGTTTTACCAACCTCAAATTTTGAAGGCAAACTTTCATCCACTCCTGTGGACTTTCTCACGTCAAATGATCACTCACACCTCTTATAATTGCTGTCTTGGGAACAATCTTGATCGGAACTAGGTGACAATGCGTAACGAGAATCCTACACTGAACAGAGACTCTGGTTACACATTGCTACCTATCTTTGGTATTTGTTATTTCTGCAGAGTCAAATTTGACTCGGAGTGGAGTTAGCTGGGAGCCTACTCTATTCCGAGGTAAAGTAACTCGAATTTTCCGAATTAATTTTGATAGATTTGATTGGAATCTCAATTCACGCCACGTCATTCCGAGTCAAATTTATTCGAAAATCCGAGTCACTTTTACTCGGAATAGAGTAGACTCCTAAGAGTGACTCCATTCCAAGTCAAATTTGACTCCGCAGAAATAAGAGTGTGATCGCAAGACAGGCAGCAAATAGAATATGTGTAACTTAACACTTGGCTTGAGGAGTGGATGAAAGCTATTTGCCTACGAAATCTTAGAGTAGGTTGGTAGAAGCTAGTATAACATCTGTGCTATTATTATATCAAAATATTATAGTGATATATAATGAATTTCAATTTAAGCAGCATATTCTTGCCAAATACGAATAAAATCTAAAGGAAATTTATCGCTATATGAAATATATGTTCCTTTTTGTTGTTTTTGTTAGTTTTTGATTTTAGTGCTGTGTATGTATTCGTCTTTTCGTCTTTTACGTATGTGTGTGTTCTCTACTTCTCTGTTTCATTTGATGTAACATTATCACTCTTTACATCCTTTATCGTGTGTTTATTGGTGTATTTTATCACTTCAATGTAATTGTGTTTTACCATAGGCCTATTCTCATTACGGTTGTAGGGGACCACCCATTTTATAAAGTGTTATGCGGTTTTTACGGGGTGTTCGATCCTATCAATTTTATGCTGATGTATATATTTCATATGATTTATGAAATAAAACTGAATTTAAATTTGACATTTGAAATTAAACCGTGAGCTATACTATATATTTTTAATCTTGTTTTTGAAGCATTTTCTGACTATGTTCAGCGGCGCGCTCTCGATGCCGCTAGTCCTGGCCCCGTACCTGTGCATTCAAGACGATCTGGGGAATCTATCCAAGCTAGTGGCAACGACGTTCTTCGTAAGCGCATGTGCAACGTTGCTGCAATCAACATTTGGAGTACGGTGTGTTTATTATTATTACGTCGATATGCTGTATATCGCTTGTTGTATATAGATGTGTATCATTTATATAATATACATGAGTTTACATACGACTATTATCATATTGCAGTAATTTTAAACCAGTACTGAATGGATATTTAATTTGGTCCACATGATCAATAGTCGTGTGCTGGGATAAGATATAATCGATAAAATGAGATCAATTTTCATCTAACAACAAAGGTTTCTTCGCATTAGCAACGTGAAAAATGGTTATGTGAGCCAATGGCCCATATGGGCCTTTGAATCATTTTACCTTTAGGTCCAACGAGAATTATTAAATATATATTTTCCCATCAACATTTATTTTCTCTAAAATAAGGAAAATCAGAGATAAACGGGAGAAAAAGATTTAAAGATGTCGTGCCAAGTTTGTATATATGGGATAAAAAAAAATCAATTTAGGACAATGAAGCACTTTTAGAGTAGACGTCTTCATCATAGGACGCTCTTAATATTTCATCTCATATCGAAAATGAACCCGTAAATTAGTAACTACTTCTCGATCTTTTTACTGTATGTACCCCCCCCCCCCCCCGTCTACCCTACTCAAGTGAAGAAAATTAGGTTAATTAGGTATTAAACCGTGTTTTATTTTGGTAGCAATTATCGATCTGTTTATTTTTTAGCTTGCTTGTGAAAGGCAATTAACAATCATTTTCCCAATAGATTCCCCCATATTACGTCCATTTGGTTATTCATCATGCAACAAGTTCCTGGAATTAATTACCCAACCCAAGTAACATATCGTCGTATTCCCAAACCAAACTTGAACCCTACTCTAACCGAAACCTTCACCTAAGCTAATCTTTAGTGTATGAGTCACCTTAACCGTAACTTACCTTTAACTTTAGACCTGGGAACAATGGAATATGTGACCATTTAATGTAGTGTAGGAAATCTTGTAGGAATGGCAGGGTACATACAACACCAATGGAATGGAAAGCCAACAGGCCTTTCTGGACTCTTCGCTCTTTGAGGTCATTTGTGTGCAGAAAATAAATAATGCATTCGCATATTTCTAAACGTTGTTAACAAATGCAAGAAACCTATTTGCCCCAACTAGCAGGGGCGTCGATCCATGATTCCGATGTTGGGGGGGGGGGGGACAAAAGTGAAAACAGTCCAAAATTTTCCGCGCGAAAAATTGACAATTTTGTATGTTGAATAGTATTTTTAGGCCAAGTTTATTGGTTTTATAGTGCTTTCCAATGCTTTTTAAACATATCCTTGCATTGCATATTATGAAATTTCAAGTTGTCAAAATTATTGGGGGGGGGGGGGGCGAAATCGATATGTTTGCCCCAATATTTTCATTGAGGTGGCGACTGCCCCTTGAAACCCTAGGATCGACGCCCCTGCCAACTAGCAGCTCAGTCACATATCGTTCGTGCCCTTACACACATTATGAGAGACGTGTCTATGAAATGATTTCGATTTTGAAAAATGCTCGAAACGCTGTGGGTTATTTTTGGTGTGAAGCTCACTGAACTGAGTCAGTCCAGTGGTATTATTTTTATGAAAAAAAAATATGTTAGAGACTTAAGCATATAAGATTTTCATGTACATGAAGGCATATGGTATACATTTGTAAATCATAAATACTGATTTTATACATCAGACACGATGAGAACCTCTGCACAGTCTGCTCGGGTCTGAAAGTAGAGTAGGACTTGTCTATGATAGGCCTACTTAATAATTCAGTTGAAACTTTAACTGTCAGCATAATTCCAACCAAATTGAGATTCTAGCTCCTAAACTTTACTTAAGGTTTTTCAATGGTATTTTTTCCTACACACCAATGTCTTTACACTATTTAGGTATACAAAAGAGATGCCCCGCCTTTAAGAACTTTCCGGGTTTGATTTAATAAAATAAGTGTTATTTCTTTTTCCAATCATTTGAATGTGAGTCTTCATTTCTTTTACCCAAGTCTACCCATTGTGCAGGGACCTTCCTACAGCTTTGTTGTGCCGGTGATTGCCATGATGAATCTAAGGGGAGAGTGCCCCGTACTTGGAGGTTTGTGGAAAATGTATATCATATAGGCATGTGTAACAGAATAGACAGATACACACGTCAGAACTAGAAAGAAAAACAAAACAAAAATCAACCGAAACTATTCATAAGCAATAAAACTGATGAAATAAATTTTTGAAAATGAATGATTGAAAAAAATGTGTTACAACTGAAAATAGCAAAGAAGTGATTTGGATAATTTTAATAAACGAAGTGTAAATACTACCTAATATTAAAAAAAAACGTGAAGCTTGTCGCACACATTATTATTTGGATGAAATTTAGATTTACGCTTTGTTTCTTCATTTTCTTCTTTTAGAAAGATACTGTAATATGCAATGGGAATGACAATGCCTTATATTTACCCGATCATATATTACCCATATTACTTATCTGTTGATACACTCGACTTACACATTTCCTTTCTGTCAATACACTCAGCTAATGACGTCAGATGTTTGCTTGACTTGTTTTGTTGTTTACCACAGAGAACACTAATAACACAACTGTGACTGAGGGAGACATAGAAGCCGAATTTTTAAGTCGAATGCAGG
>JZLH01S0169235.1:16856-36217 GCA_001188425.1 Eucidaris tribuloides | reverse complement strand
GAATTCAGAGAGTACAGAACAATACAAGATGGGAAATAGTCAGTGTTGTGCGAAATTGGTGAACGGCTTCAAGTGTATGATTGTTCAAGTTTATTTAATCCTTGTTATGGAGGATTCTTAAATTGCAACTCTGATCACTTTTCAAGATGAAAGTGTCGGAGAACTTTCTATTGGATTTAGTTTTTATAACAAATTATTTAAATAACTGCAGTTTTTCTGAAGTGTCTTTCAGTTGAGAAAGTATCTAATATTCTTCAGCAAAAAATACATGTAGAATCATTTTTTGTCCTAGGATCGATTATACTTGCCACAACAGCCCAAAAACAAATCAATATTATTTGAATAAAAAGTCGAGAATAAGTGAATAATTGTGTACACAAACCAATGCGAGATTTCTCCACACTTTTATCTAAAAACCCTGCGTAGCAGTTGCCATTTAACGCATTCCATCACTTAACAAGGATCAAATATACCTTTGAACAATTTAAATAACTCTATTGAACCTGTTCAACCAAATTTGTTCAACTTTCACCAATTTCCTTCTTGTATTGTTCTGTAATATTGTGAATGCAGGAATGTCTGTCTGGCTTTCATTCCACTTTTTAAGTACTCCGTTTGAAGGTTTCTGCTGCGGGAAAATACTGTTTAAAAAAATCATATATATGCTTTGTTTCTCCTCAAGTAAACAAATTTCAAGACGAGTCCTCCAGCGGGAATGTACACTCTACAGCCAGTGTGAAAAATGTTACATGTTATTAATTGATAATAATGTCTTATATACCCAGTTTATGGCCATTTCAGTCCCAAATAGACCCGCCTCATATCAGCGGCCATGCATAATATAATGTTTGTTTCCAACGCACTCTGGTCTGACGCACTTTCAGATAATTAGTCCAAGGTCCATGTTATCCCGCCCTTTAAAGTGATAGGCTAACATTGTGGTAGCTTCAATTTTAAAAATGTCAAACTTTGCATATCTGAGCTACATAGTAGTGTTCAATATGACAAATAAACACGCCTAGGAATACAAAAGTTTGGAAAGTACACTGCCAATGGCAAGTTATATATGAATAAACAATAAACTCGGGGCGAGTTTATATAACCCTTAGGGTGTACACACAGTAAAGTCTATGGGAGAAATGGGCAAGAAGTGAATCTCGGTCAACTTACGATTTTCACTTTTTTAAAGCACTAAATAATCATTTTGAACATACAATTTTTCAGGGCTTCATTTTAGACCTTATCAAAGATAATAGTAAGCATGGTGGAATCATGCGCTCAGATTTTACTTCTAACGTGTGGTAAAATGTTAGCCAATACCTTTAAACAATTCTCATCTACGATTATTCAGGTAACACAAGGTGTTGAAGTTCAAGCACCCAGTGTTTGCTGTGTGACCAAGGGCGCCGGCAAGCGGCGGGGGTGAGGGGGGGCAGAGCGGCGGCACTTGCCCCCCCAAATAAAATTTGGAGGGGGCAAAACGAGTTTTTGCCCTTCCCCAATCGTGCCCCCTGTAAAGGCTGAAAAATAAATAATTAAACAATTATTTTAAAAAAAAAATTAGCAATAAGGCAATTCTTGTCTAAAAATTCAATTTCATATCTGAAATGACAAAATTTTCGCCCCTGACGCGCAGGGCACTTACACTTATAAGTACAATTTAGTGTATAGTGGTTGGCCTCGCCTTCGAGCGGTGTGCCCCCCGATGAAAATACTTTAGTTAAACCCTTTCATTGTGTTGCTTTCTTCTAAGCGTTCTAAGGCAATATAAAGAGTATTTTTCATTGCTCTAACAACGCGCGTCCACGTTTAAGCTTTTAATGAATACCATTTCAGACTAAACCGACATCGCCGGCAAAGTAAAAGGTGGCTCAGCATTGCATGTGATATATATATTGCTCAAAGAATTAATACGATATTTGGCTAATAAGTCAACAGTACATTTGTGACATACATGTACGTACGTTCATGAGAAATGAAAATTTATGATGATTCTGGAGCTCTCGCTTCGGCTCGTTTCTCGAATTATAAAATATGGTATAAATAAATGATTCTGAAAGGATATAGCAATGACCATTGACTTCTGATTATTTTGAGTCAATACGAGCGTAATACAAAATTTAATTGTATTCAAGACGTGAAACATCTGTATGACATTTTCTGAAGCGCTCGCTCGCTCTGCGTATCCCTTAGCTAAAATGATGTTTTCATAACCTCGAGGTATTTTTTTATTATAATTTAATTCCCTAGAAATTTGTTTTTGAATTGCTCTATAAAACGCAACTTCTATACTCTATTTTTTTTTACAAAAGTTCCTTAATATACTTTAAATATGTTTTTACCATGCCAGAATCACGTATTTTCTTTGTCTATTTTCAAAAATTTCCTGCGTGGGACGGGGTATCCCCCTCCCCACACCCTCCCCCGCTCGGTTGATTCGCTCTCTCGCGAAGATGATCTACCAAATCTCAAAAAGTTGAAAAACATGTAGTTTACCATGCTAGAAACGTCTTCTTGCTACCCTGCCGTATATTCATATAAGTTCAAGGGATACCACCGCTCCCCAGGTCGCGTCGCTTTCGCTCCCTCGCATAGTTATTGACTACATTAATTACAGTTTGTAACCATATTCTTGTACATCTTTTTTGAAAACCCGACTAACACATCCAATATCTCTATAAAATATACCTTTAAAAGATGTATTTACCATGCTAGAACCACGTCTTTTCTATGCATATTTTCAAAAAGTTCCCCATACCATGGGTAGGGAGGTATCCCCTCCCTCACACCCGGAAGCGCTTCGTTACCTTCAGAAGTATGACCCATTACAGTTTCTTCACTATACTTTTCCTTTTCTTACATCTTTTTTGAAAAATTGTGACTACAAGTGGATTATCCCTATATATTTTTTTAGAAGTAATAACTTTAGATATATGTATTTTCTCATGCCCTAGAACACGTTTTGCTATGCTGTCATTTTCAAAAGTTCCTAATCGTGGAGGGGAATACCCCTCCCACACCCTCCCCCGTCGCGTCGTTGGCGCTCTCTCGCATTTCTTTTCTCTGTTCCGGCTCAGCCC
Source organism: Eucidaris tribuloides (assembly GCA_001188425.1). Taxonomy (NCBI): domain Eukaryota; kingdom Metazoa; phylum Echinodermata; class Echinoidea; order Cidaroida; family Cidaridae; genus Eucidaris; species Eucidaris tribuloides. The sequence goes on along the minus strand of JZLH01S0169235.1, from coordinate 33,137 downwards.
CCAGTATTGCTCCTCTCCTTTTTTTTCCTGCTCTAGAACCGCGCGCTGGCCACACCCTCTTCACACGTCGGTCGCTTCCTCCCTTGCCGAGGATCTCACACAGCGTTTATAAAATGTGCCCCCATCGAGATTTTGCCCTCCAAACTAAATGTTCCGGCGCGCCTGGGTGCTGACACACTTACACTGATTCCTCCTCCGATGCACGATGACTTGTCGCTTGTTTCCAGGCTTTTCTTTTTAAAATCGAATCAAGGCTGAAGCAAAAATGCGGAAAGAAAGCTTTGATGGACGAAACGGTCGTTGTTTGGTCGACGAAGTCGTGCTCATAGCCAGGAGAGTCGGGTGTTGATAGGCAGCTGCGCTGCCTGCCAACAAGTACATGTATAATCGATGAGGAATTAAACTGTCGATGTGTCATTCTTACTGATTACATTTGGCCTTCATTCACGGTTTTATTTTATTTAAAAAATTCTCACAATAGGACGTTTAATTTTTGTAACCAGTCTTAACAAGATCCGTTTATAATTGTATGATCAAGCAAGAACACTCCAAATATACGAGGTTTTATAAACATGTTGAAAGCAGTCTGCTATAGCTGTATTGATTAGAATTCGTCCACGTCTATATCTTGGCATCCACTTATGGTGTGTTGTTGTGTGTGTGTGGTCGTGTGTCGCTGTGCTTGACTCTGTGTGTCTGCTGTCGCCCTGTGTGTGTGTGTGTGTGTGCACCGTGTGTGTGTGTTTGGTGTGTTGTGTTAGTGTGTAGTGTGATGTGTTTGTGTGTGTGTGATGAATTGTGTGCGTGCGTGGCATATATGTGTCTCTGTGTGTATGTCCGTGTCGTGCACGGTTTTCTGTGGTGTGTATGGGTCCTTGTGTGTGTTTCTGTGTCCGTGTGTATGTGTATGGTGTGAACGTGTAGCCCTCATGTGAGAGCGCGGTGTGTGTGTTTGATATGTATGTATAATGTGTAACATGGTGTGCGTGTGTGTAAGTGTGGGTATACATGCGTGTGCGCGTGTGTGTCTGTATATGTGTGTGTTGTGTTGCAGTTGTGGAGCTGTGATGACGGTTGTGTGTGGTGTGTGTGTGTGTCAGTGTTGTGCTGTGTGTTGTGTATTCTGTGTGTGTGTGTGTGTGTGTGTACGTGTGTGTGTGTTGTGTGTGTGTATGTGTGTAAGTTGTCGTGCTGTGTGTGTGTGTGTTGTTGTGTTGTGTGTGTGTTGTGTGCTGTGTGATGGGTGTGTGTGTGTGTGTGTGTGTGTGGGCCAATGTGGGGATATGAATTTGAATTATCATGGCTCATGGGTGTGCTTAAGTATATTGAAAAGAAAACACCAAAGCTATCAAAAAAATTACAGCAGGATTTCAAGAGGTAAAAACCGCTTGATGTTGGCGATTTAATTGGTACTTCAAATTAATACATCGCCCTTGTTGGTCGCTAAGTATTAGGGGAGTAGCGAACAGAGAAGACTGACGTTTCAGTCGTATCGAAACCTGCACCAGTACAGTTTAGCTTTTATTCATGCCCAGTGTAACCGTTGATTGTCTGTCACATCAAGTTTTAATTCGGAAAAAAAAATAATATAATAAAAAATAGATAACGCATGCTAAAAGCGCGTTTACCAATTAAAATGATGTGTTTAGAAAATGACAGCAAAGATGTTTATGAGGTATGCTTAATTAATTGACACTTGGTGTTTAGGTGATATGAAGCACCCGAGCGGTTTGGCCTTAACATCTTACAACGTTGATAGCAATTAAATGGTGTTATGTGTTTAAAAGGTGTTTACAGGCTAAACACGATTGTACAGTGCAGAGAAACGAACAAACTCCACCCAAACAGTAATAACAACTACATTAGAAAATAATTTCAGCAAAATTGCGTACTCAAAGTTAAGTATTGGTACTACCCAAGGATGAGTAAAGAGTGAAATTCAATTATTGATTTCTTTTACATAATTATCTAGAATTAACATTGTGTAAAGACACTGGTATACAGAAGAAAATATCATTAAGAACATCAAGCAAAGTATTGGAATTAGAGTTTCCATTTGTTTCCCACGTTCTGATAAAGGTTACCTACCAAGCTTGAGAATAGGAATGATGTGGCAAACACTGGACTAGTTTTACTATAAATATTATTGTATCTACCAAACACATATCAAAATGGGAGGAACAAATGCCATACACCCGAGTGCCTAACAGAACAGATGCTATCGCAACTAAACTGTCTGTTGTATTGTTTGATGACGTGTCAGTTCGAGAGTGCGATAGATAAAAAGGTCAGAAACCTTTATATTACTTCATTACGATCATGCATGGGCGTCATCAGGCAGGATACGGGGACATCATCCCAACACAAACACTTTTGGGGATCGGAACCATGGACTATACATATGAAACCATAAAATATTTGGACCCTCGAATTTGATAGGTTAGGGTTGCCATTGGGTTTCAAGTTCGAAACAGGGTTTTCAGTCAAGAATAAGGGTTAGGGTTGCAATTGGGTTTCCAGTTCAGAATAGGGTTAGAGTTGCCATTGGGTTTCCAGTTCAGAATAGGGGTTATGGATGAGGTCAGGATTAGTGTATATGAAAGTATTGTCGGAGCTATTGTCGGCGGATCAAATGTGATTGCCAACAATTATGATTTTACAAAATCAGAATGAGATTATTTCAGAGAGTTAACTCTAAAATCCGATTTTGAGGCGTAAGTTTGTGAAAAAATCCCTACCGTGGGAGCCAAGGAGGGTTATCCCCCCTCCCTCGCCAAGGAGTTCCCACTGGTACGCCCGGGGGGAGGGGAGGCACTTAGTAAAATTGTGTGATACGTATGTGCCGCGGTTGAGACAAACCATTTTCAGCCCAAATTTCCGTTTCAGAGCATCTCAATTTCAGAAGTCACAGACAAATTTTGATTTTTCCAGTTCCAGAGATCCCCAAATTTGCCGTTCCGCTTCTGATTTTTTGTTCGGCCGCGCCGCTTCGCGGCGCGGCCGAGCCAGAGCATTGCCGTTTCAGCACGGCGCGCCGTGCAGTTCCAGAGCATAGCATTTTGAGGTTTTCTGAAGCCTTAGCTCCAGTTCCAGAGACCACCATTTTTTGCTCAAGCCCGTTCCTGAGCCCCCGATTTTCGATTTCGGTACGGCACAAAGGTATCACTTTGTAAGTCGAGTGCCCCCCCCCCGGGGCTGGTACGCCCCCAACCCCACCCCCATACTTGGGAACCAACTGACGATCACGTGCCGATAATGAGACGCCACTCTATAATGGCCATCGGATTCGGAAACCTTCCGATAAGTTGCTCCTTGAAATTCTCACCTCATGAAATCATCGACTCAATACTCTAGAAAGCAAATTCTATATACACCACATTAATTATAATGCTTAGCTAGTAGCCCAATTTATAAATTAAACAAAAAACGCAAATTAAAAACGAAGGTGTGTCTACTTACCACCACTGAGTACCACGTAGTTCCCAATCAGACTGGTGCCTGGCAGAGTGTTCGGGCTGCCAGGTGTAACTTATCTATGTTCATCTTTGATTTTCATTATCCGTGGACTTTGTCTCAAACCTTGACCTATACGTGCGCTTAATAATTGTTGTCAGACAGAACTTTGAACATGAATTGGGAACATGAAATCGCACGCCGCGTCTTATCTGAACGGGCGACTACCGGATTTTACTTGTCAAGGGGTTTGCCGTTACTGCCCTCTCACCTGCCCTCTCTACCAACCACCCCCCCCCCCAGTTCTTGGACTGTAACTACCAGAAGTATGAGACTTAAATTTTGCACGTGATTATCCTCACGCCACATCCTTGGCTGTATAATGTTTTCATTTTAATTAAAGGGTCCCTGTAAGAGCAAATGTAAGCGTTTATGTGTTTTTTCTTCGGTTTTAAGCGTGCACTTTAAGTTTCGGGAGGAAAGCGTAATGGTAGCCAAGATAGGATAGGGGCCAAAAGGGGGTGGGATGGGCGTTGGTCAGCAGGTACATGTATTTAGTTTTAAGCAGAAAACACGAATCACAGCTGAAAGCTTAAAGCAAGACTGGAATTTAATGTCCGTAAGCACATAAATTCAAATGCGTCCATAACAATTCATTCAATTTAAATTTAACTGACCTTATTTTCATAGAAACAGACTTTGCAGCCCCAATGTTTGTTGGATGCAGATCTTTCTGATTATACAGTACGTACTTTTCACGATGAAGCCATGGGAGGGGGGGGGGGGTGCAAAAGAAAAACACACTTCGTTTGAACACAATTTTGTTCGCATTGAAATTTTGCAAATTACTTGTGTGTAACCTCGTTTTATAGATACGGCGGTTCAGGTACCTTGGCCGTCTGTTTAAGTGTTTGTATATGCTTATCTTTGCAAACAATGTTTGATATACATCATTTGACATCTGAACTCTCGGTAAAGTATAAACTATCAATACAATATACCGTGTTACATTTCCCCTTCGTCATGGGGCCATAAGGGTATAATTTCTGTATGATTGTCCCAATAATTTAAATATTTCACTTTGCCATTCTTCACCTGCCTCCATCCCCTTCCCACACTAAACCATGACAAGTCTATCGCGAACTGCGTCAGAGAAGGCAATTTTTCGACAATGACTTTGGATTGGTATTTAGAATTTTCAAAGATCAAGATCTTATTCGTATTTGCTGGTTTGGTTTTTTTTTCTTCTAAAAATTTCTCTGTGTTTCCCTGATTATTCTGCTTTTAATCAAATTGTATTATTGAACTGGCCTTTCTCTCCAACTTTTGGTGGCGCCGTAACTTTTGTCATTGACATTCTTTTCTCTAACACATCACAGACAGAGTCCCTGAATATTAATTTGAGATGTCAAAGCTTTCAGGTGAGCAATCCCACGAGTTTGAAATTTGTATTAATGCTGGGTTGTAATAATCCCCTCATTATCATCATCACCATCATTTCAATTTTTCATAATTGTTATCACGATCATCATCCTGGTCTTCATAATCATCATCATCATCATCATCATCATCATCATCATCATCATCATCGCAATCGTCGTCATTATTGTCATAATCACATTATCACTATCTTCACCATCATCATCACCATCACCATCACCACCACCACCATCTGATTCACTACCTTCATCATCTCATCTTCATCATCATCATCATCATTATCATCACCATCACCACCACCATCACCATCATCTCATATTCATTACTGTCGGAATTATTTTCATCACGGCATCATGGACGAATACTCGCACTTGCAGTGTCTTCCAGTTCATAATACAAATTGTCTGTTCCACTTAAAGGCAAGGTTCACCCCCGACGTCAAGTTGGTTTTAATAAAAGCAGAAAAATGAGAGAAAACTATTAATGAAAGTTTGAAGAAAATCCATCGAAGAATAACAGAGTTATGAAATGTTGAAGTTTTAAATTTGAGACGTCACATGCGAGCATCTCCCCATTTGTCATGTGATATAAATTCCATAAAGTGCCGTTTTTCTCAGAAATTTGAAAATGATTTTACCCGTGCATTCAATATATTATCATCAACAATATTTCATGCAGTCTCCTATGAAAAACACCCATTCAAATATCATGAACCATTAAAAAATGGAAATTTATGGAATTTATATTACATGACATATGGGAAGCTGCTCGCAAGTGACGTCACAAAATTAAAACTTTGAAACGTCATAACTCTGTTATCCTTTGGCGTATTTTCGCCAAACTTTCATTAATACAGGTGTATATTTCTTTTATTTTTCTGCTTTTATTAAAACCAACTTGATGTCAGGGTGAACCTTGCCTTTAATGATGTGTACAGAGATAATTTTGCAATTTCACATTTTGTGTCATCATCCTCACTATCATCATATCATCACCACCAAAATTATCTCCATTTTTTTCATAACCATCACTATCATCACAATCATCCTATTTATCCTCTTCATCACCATTATCATCACCATCAACACATTATAATTTGGTTCAACATCCAAAATTATCACTATCATTATTATCACCCTCTTCCCCCTCCTCCTCTTCAACACATTATCATTATCACTTTCAGCATCATCATCATAATTATCATCTTTGTCACCATATCATCTCCATCAGCACCATCCTCATCATCACCACCACCATCATCATCATCATTGTCATCATTAATATCATCAATCACACTTGCAATTTTTTTTCAAATTGACGGAATAAATTGCCTATTCCATTGCATAATATGCTACATAATAGGGTCAGGCTACATGTACTGTCTTGTTTTGTTTTGTTTTGTTTGTTTGTTTGTGGTGCAAACTACTTTGGTGTTTCACTGACATATTTTTTGATGGATTTTGATTTCTTAAAATATATCTTAAACATTAAACCAAAAACAAACAAAAAAACATCTCCTACTTACTCATAAAACAGAATCTGATAGCAAGTTAAACACTACTGTAAATTTTGGAAAATTATCATAATGAAATGAGAAGAATCAAAAGAAATTTTGCACAATGTGAACAAATAAAAATGAACCAGCAGAGTCATGCAGTAATCATCTTACTGGAAGCAAAAAATCACACACACAAAACACAAAATGTACAATATCAGCTTGTGAAGTACAGTTACCGGTATATGCAGAGTTTATTCAGAATATTTGATCAATTCAAAAGATTCAAATAGGACAAACCACAACGTTCAAAAAATTTACCCCTGTAGTCTTGAAGTCATTGAAACACACACAGTGAGTTATAAAATATAATAGTGAAAATGCACGTCATTGAATCATAATTAATGCAATGCATGTACATACAAGGTTACCTTGCAATATAAAAATACTGTAATTACACTTAACTGCATATTTATTTCTTTATGTCAAAGTTTATGCACACTTTCTTCAAAATGCCCCAAACACAGTACATGTAAAAGTTAATGTGTGCTGATGATGTGATAAAAGAAATGCAACTATGATGGATAGTTGTTACCATGTAAATGAAGAGAAATACTGTAGATTTCCAATACATATCATATGCCCAGAAAAAAAATGCCCTATTACTATTCACTTAAGTACAGTAATAAGGGCCCATAAGTGGACTTCCCATTCGGAAATCTTGTACCCAATGGGAATCTCAAGAAGAGTACATTACTGTAAAGACCAAAGTTTTCTGTTTTACAAGTGTCAAATTCTGTTTTTCTCCACTTTACAAATGTTAAATTTCATTTTTTTTCCATGTTGTAATTTTGCAATTATCTGACTTGAATTTTTGTTGGAAAATAATCACAAATAACTTCAAGTTTGCTAGGCCAAGGTGGGGGTTTTGATTCGGGTTTGGGGACATATTTACAGGTAACGCATGATTTCTTTGGCTTTATTAGACATCTTTTTGATAAATTAGTTTCATAGTTTTATTTAATAAATACTAATATTTCTTAATTTTACTTCAGGGGAATTTTTAGGCATGATTTTTTTTTATTTTTTTTCAAAATGCTGGGGTTTTTATTACCTCAAATTCTGTGGAAAATCCTCAACGTGGAAAACTTCGGTGAAACTGTATCCGTTTCCACTGTTTTTATTCTCTTGATCATTTCCCCATTGCATCCATACATAAACTTTGAATGAAAAGATGACTCATTAAATGATCATTTACAATTTGACAGAAAAAAAATGTTGGCAAGTCACATAGCAATTAAGCAGAACATTTCATCTGTATCGCAGTCATTGTTGTTATATGAAATATGATACACCGTACAGGCGACTCCCGTTATAACAAAGTCCTCAGGACCGGCAGTTTTCTTTCATCATATAAAATGTTGTTACAACTGAACAGTTAAAGGTAAATGACATCATTGGGGGTAGTCCTCAACTTGGGCTGATACTACTCTAGAATCAAGTAAACTATGCAAGGCTTCTCCTGTGAAAATCTTGTGGTCAAACGTTCACTCATTCTAAAACAAACAATGTCAATATAACTAGTAGCATGGAAACCTGCTGTGTGGCTCTCTATGGGGCTTATGTTTATCCTACCCAGCAAAGAATAAGATACTCCTATGTTTATGCTTGATTCTCCTTAAGTAAACAAATTACAGACAAATCCTCCCACGTGGGAGATCCACATCTGCTAGTGAACAGCTGGAATATATTTCAACTCATTTGGTTCTTGAGGCATTTTCAAGTGTTCCCAATGATGTCACTAACCTTTAAAGTATACAAAGATATAGATAATAAGGGACCCAAATTTTTACTATGCTGTAACAGGAATTTCATAACCATTTTCATTATACCGGGAGTGCACTGTATACTGATATATACTGTATTATTACCCTGGTGTGGGTGGACCATGCATCTCAGTGTGTCCCCCAAAATGATTTGTATCTAAACTGCCATGTTTTACTCATTTTCAATTACACTATTGCTTGGAACCCAAAAGGACTTTACTAAGAATTTTCAAATACATGTAAGATTTCTGTTTATTTCATGCCATTGAAATTGAATATCTTTCCCTTCCTTTCCCTGAAATAAAGCATGCATGAAAGGACAAATTTTGCAAGACTGTAGTCTGTACCTGATATTGTTTGTGAAGGAAAACAACCATAAACTCTTTGGGAAGGCCGGTCATTGTTCAAACAAGGTAAGAAACAAATACGTACATGTAGATATACATAAATGCCTACTATTTTACTACTTTCCTCTAAAAATTTCCAGAAATTGACATGTTTGCATATCAACCTTTTCTTTATCCACCTTCCATAGCACTGAAATAACTGACGCAAGAATAATTCAACGAATGAGAAGAGAGAGAAGCATACTGCTACATGTAGAGCAGTCTTCTGGATTGCTCTAAACATTGCGAATAACTTCTACCAAGCAAATCATCTATGCCTCACACCTAAAATAACTTGTGACCTTTAATCTTGAATGGCGTAAATTTGTTTGGTCTCTAGCTGAGGCAAAAACATGTCAGTGAGTGTGACGAGAATGAAGCATACTGCTACATGTTGAGCAGTCTCTTGGATTACTCTAAACTTTGTGAATGTAACTTTCCCACGCAATTCATCTATGCCTCACACCTAAAATAACTTGTAACCTTTTATCTTGAGTGGCATAAATTTGCCTGGGCTCCAGATCAAGGTAATCTATGGTCTGGAAAGTTTGCTACATAGGCATTTTGTGTATTCTTGGCCCCATAAATCTTCTATCCAGCACATGAACTTTGATGTAAAAACTTGGCAATATAACCATATTATGGCTTCCCCACATTTGACATCTCAGAGTTTTTATAGGTAAACTTGAATTGGGACCTCAGAAATGTCTTTGTATTATGCAAGTCCTTGCTTCATGAATATCTGTGATTGTTATAATACGGTCTGCCTGATTTATGTGGTTAACCCGTTGGTTACGGGAACCAGATCTGCCTTGGGATTTTCAGAATCTTGGAGGCAACGGGTTAAGATATGGAAAAAAAGAATCAAACTCTGGTTCATCATCATTGCTCTGTATTTGACTTTTTCCATTACTTAGTATTTTCTCAAGTTTAAAAAAAAAATCCTCATTGTTTTTAATGAATGAAAGGTTTGCAGAGAGAATTTTCAAGATGTAGGGAGGAAGAAGATATAACAATTTTTGACAGAGCATCCATATTTGGGTGTTGTAATTCTATGAAGCAAGGATATGAACAAAAAAGCTAAAAGAGAATGCTTGGTAAGAAAAATGCAAAGCTGTCAGTGTGACAATTGTACACAGTATATTACACCCAGGTTTTGTATGGCATGTAAAGCAGAAATTCCTAGGTCTTCACAGGAGTCACAATAATGACAATATGTGCTGAGAACACCTGCAGTACATGGATATCATCTGGATAAAGTAGCAACAGATAGAGCCAACTCTACAGTGTATGGAGTTAACTCTTAACGTGCCAGAGGATTTAAACCTCTATGGGCTTTATGTGCATTATTTGGTGCAGATCTGCAACTTCGGCATGTTAAGAGTTAATGGGCCGTGTGCATTCAATGAGTTAGATTATTTTGATGAACCAAATGCCTGCCGCCTGATACCATGCATAATATTCTTGAAGGTATTATTCCTGTTGTACTGAAGACAGTGAGTTGGTTCAAACTGGTCTGCTTACTTATGACAAGTAACCCAGCAGATGAGTTCATTCAAGTATGGGCAAAATGACTGCAGTAACAAGCTACTTTCCATGTAGGCCAAAATGCTGAGGCAAAACGATAACATATCTGGATCAGCAGCACAGAAGTTGTGTTCCTTTCGACTACAGGGAAACCCCGTTATAACGAGCTCGGATATAGCGAGGTACCGCTTTTAACGAGGTGATTGTCTTGGTCCCGTTTCCATTTACGTGTTGTTCAATGGAAAGAAGTGCCATTTACAACGAGCTCGGTTATTGCGAGATTTCGCTTATTACGAGGTATTTTTCTCAACCCATTAACAAAGAAAAACATAAGAAATTCACCCGGTTAAAACGAGGAAATGGAAGTCGCATCGTGCGCTGATCAAATTCTAAATTTTGGCAACGCAAAAATGGCCAAATCGTTTCAGAGCGCATCGCAGTTCATTGCGTGATTGGTGATACACAGCTGCCATGCAGCCATGCACATGGAGTCCCGTGTGTGTGTGTAAATATACACTATACTGCACAGCACAGTCACCTCTCACAAAGCTTGGCTCCCGTGCGTGCAGTACTCGACGCAAGTTACGAGTAGTGATGGAGTTTGCTGCCTTATTTCGGGATCTAGTTTTCATAATTACTTTGGATGAGTGTATAAATGAAAAAATATTAGCCCTCTGTTCATAGTCTTGGTGCAGAACAAGTGGGAGAAGCAGTAAACAGATGGATTTAATGCCTAGTCCCATACATGTTATATTTTGTGTGATACATTATATGTACGTTTACAACGAGGTACCGTTTACAACGAGGTAAAATCGGCAGTCCCGACGACCTCGTTATAACAGGGTTTCCCTGTATTACCTTTCATGATTGGACAGTTTGTCCCAGATGAAACTGAGGTTTGGGATTTGTACCTGTGGTGTAGAGAACTTGTAGAAATATGCCTGGCACCAGCTGTCAGAAAAGACTGGTTGGCGTACTTGCAGTGAATAGTCATAGATCACAATGAGTTATTTTCATAATACTCCGAGAGCTTCCTATGTAAGTTTCATTACATATGTCACCATCACAGACTAATAAGTGAATTTGGGCCTATATGAAATATGTGGTGCATGCGCTTTGAAGCTAAGCATCAGTATTTCAAATGGATAGCTGATGGTTTGCACAATTTCAGAAATGTAGCTCTGTCCTTGGCAACACGGCACCAGTTTTTACAGTGCTGGCAATTTCATTACAAGCAGTGACAGGACTACAATGGATACTACTCCAAGATCCACAGTCTCCCAACTAAGTGTTGTTAATGGTAGTGATGGGGTTTCCTTGCATAGAACACAATCAGTCACAATTGATGCCATGACCTTCAAGGATCGAGAATGATGTTGTCATACTCAATGTTGTGCAGGAAGAAGAAATTCCCATCTTTGTAAAGGTGAAATACCTGCTGCACTGCAAGTCAGCATGGTATGTTTGTACAAAGTTTTAAAAACGGTTCACTTCTGCAAGCATTTCCATGCTTTTGAAGCAACAGGAACTGATCACTGGCTTGTTGTTTTCAGAGCATGCTGCAGATATAGTTTACCACCAACAGTGTGTTTTGTGATCTTCAAAACAGGAAGGCAGATAGTAAAGAACTTTGTAGTAGAAGAGATAGCCTAATCCAAATGACCCAAGTACAGGAGACCGGTTGATTCAACATAGGTAGATGCTTTCATGAAAATACTACGTTGAGCCTTATGATGATGAACAGATAACTGTACAGGACCTCACAATAAAATGAAGGAGTTTCTTGAGGGTTCTGATAGCGAACCGTATGGATTTACACACATGAAATCCAAAGTGAAAGAACAGTTTGGGGATGAAATTACAATAACAGAGATCAATGGCATACCCAGTGTGGTAACATTTTAGCAGAAAGCATCCAAAGTTCTTCACAGTGATACGAAATCTGCAGTCAAGATGTGACTGAGCCGAGTCCTGAACGTCAACAGGACACTTAGTAAAAATAGTACAGATTTCAATATAGGCGCAGGTGGCTGAACCAATATTCTTGTGAAATTCGGCATCATATAACATTATTGGCAAAGAGTAGTGGACATGTAAGAGAATCAGCAAACTTGTAAAAAAGACAATAAAATAGGTTTGCAGATAAAAGCCTGGTTCCAAAGTGAGCAAGACAGCACCTGGGTCTTTTCAACAGGCTAAAGTCCATTATTCAGAAACCAAATCAAACACCAAGAAGCCAAGTCAAGCACATCTTTTTAGTTCCCAGAACAGCAAGTCAGTAATCGAAAGTGTGATGCTCTTCAGTTGTGTTGTTTGGTACAATAGGTGTAGAAAAGAGGACTTCAAGAAATTACAGAAAATAGCGAATTTTGCTGGCAAGATCTACACTGCTGCAAATAATGCCTAAAAACAAACATATGGGAGTGGTGATTGGTTAATCCTACTACTGCAAACAAGCGTACAATTTAACCAAACACCCTTTTTGTGTTGTATTATGACAATGTACATTTCCGACATGTGAGAGTTGAGAAATGAGAACTGAGAATGGGCTCTTGTTCAAATGAAGGATGCAAAGGCAAAACCAAGGGCAAACCCAAGAGCAGTGCTGCCCTCAGCTCACAAAAGGAAGTAACTCTGATTTTTATCAAATTTCACTTTATAGTTGATTTCGAATATTTTTGGCATGCTCTACATGATGGTGAAGAAATTAAGGTCATATGACTCCTAATTCCCGAGATATGGACATATCAAAAGGAAGCAACTCTATAGATTTGCATAGAAAGAATATTTTCTTCATTTACTAAGAAACTCATTTCACAGAGTTGCTTCCTTTTGTGAGCTGATGGCAGAGTGAGACATCATGTGTGATATGCTGTAAAGCTAATGATGGGATGAACCCTGCACCTGAGAGTGAGCATGTAATCATAAGACTTAGTGAAGTTCTGATGTATGCTGATGAGCATAGACGCTACACTCTGCATCAATGTCATTTCTTATTTACAGACAACCCAGGCTGCCTCAGGATGATGCGTCTAACTCGCACACTGACCCTCACCCAAGCCCATCAGTCCTGGATGGCGTCTTTGCTAAGATGCAAGATATTAGCAAAGTCGTGCAAGGAGAAGTACAAGGTAACATAAGACGGGCACAAGCGAGACAGAAAAAGTACTATGACAGACAGCATGTGAGCCAGGTGAGTGCAGAGTGGTATCAATAAAGAGAAAATGACAGGAGTACTCCAGCAATTACGACATTGAACACTCTGGATTACATCTTTGCTAAAATCCAAGATATTAGCAAAGTCATACAAGAAGTACAACAGAACATAAGCCGGGCACAAGCTGGACAGAAAACAAAACTACGACTGACAACATGTGAGCCAGGTGAGTGAAGAGTGGTATCAATAAAGAGAAAATGACAGAAGGAGAAATCCTCCAATGAATGTTTATAAGACATAAAACACTTTGGATGACATCTTTGTCAAAATGCAAGACTTTACCAAAGTGGTTCCAGGAGAGGTACATGACAGCATCAAATGAGTCCATGCAAGACAGAAGAAGAACTATGACAGATAACCATACCAGCCAGATAAGTGAAGAGAAGAATCAATAAGGGGAAGGATACATTATGTCAATGATTTGCATGCCGCAGATGCAGTTTATCACCAACAGTGCTGTGTTAACTTCAGAACAGGAAAGTAGAAAACCAAAGGAGTTTGTAGCAGAAGAGATACCCCAATCCAAATGACTCAACTATGGTAGAACAGCTGATTCAACACGGCAGACTCATTTATGAAGATACATGTAGTACGTTGAGGCTTAAGATGATGAACAAATAACTATACAGAATCTCATAAAGAAAATGGAGGAGTTTCTGGTAGGTACTGGTAGTGAACTATACAGATTCACACACATGAAATCAAAACTGAAAGAATGTTTGGTGAAAATGGATTTCAATAAGAAAATTGAGGAATTTCTGGTAAGTACTGATAGCGAACCACACAGATTTAAAAACATTAAATTCAAACTGAAAGAATGTTTGGTGATGATATTACAATAACAGAGATCAAAGGAAAACCCAATGTGGTAACATTTCGGCAGAAAGCATCTCATAATCTTCATGAATTCTACAGTCAAGCAAACGGAACACCACTCAAAATGCAAGACTTTAGCTACATGGTTCAAGGAGAGGTTCACGACAACATCAAACAAGCCCAGGCAAGAGAGAAGCAGATCTACGAGAGATAGAATAGTATGTGCTATGTGAGTGAAGAGAGGTATCAATAAAAAGAAAAAAACTAAACAAAACATTAAGATGGCTTCTATTTGTCATCATGGAAGGTGTACGCATTTAACAAGATGTGGACAGCATCATAATGATAGGATCTTTGAGGCTCTTTCGGAGCATGTTTATTATTTATTTCTTTAAAGATCTACTTAAAGTTATGGCACTTTCTCTTCAAACTCATGCAGGTATGATATGCGACTGGTGTTCCCTGCACTTTGGAATCGACGCCCGGCAGAGGAACCCAGCATGGGGAATTAAACCTTGTTCTGTGTTCCGGCTGGCCTCTATTAAACGCCACGAGAATGGGGCGATGCACAGGGGTGCTACGGCAACACAGACACAGGTTGCTGCCATCGTGGCCCAAGGGGGTATAAGAGGTGCAATGGCCGGGCCCGTGCCAGTCAATAAGATGACCATACTGGGGGCACTGAAGTCTATCTACTAGCTGACAAAGGAGGAACTCCACATATACAACAGATAGCACATGAGCTATGTGAGTGAAGAGAGGTATCAATAAAAAGAAAAAAACTAAACAAAACAGTAAGATTGATTGTATACTGACCAAAATAGTATTTTTTTTACAATTAAGTGCTTTTCAGTAGGAGCTAAAGTGCGGAAGATAAATGGCAGGAACGCCACCCGTAAATGGGATAAGCTTGCCCAAAGGAGGACTGGCCCTATGTCGTCCACTCATATGTTGGAAAAGGACGCTGCAAACTTGTGAGACCAGGACACCAACAACCCATGAAACAGAAAATAAATGGCTGCTACCCAGGGTTGGCATATTTCCCACTTTTTGTCATATTTTTGGACACTGTCCGATATAAAATTGCCTTCCTGTGTACAAAGTCAATGGGAGAAATTTATATTTCCTGGACGATTGGGTGGGAAATAAGATTCTGACTGGGAAATATGCCAACCCTGCTGCTACCTCACACCGTTTCATGAAAGTACGTACAGTGAATGCTCAAGAATGTACAGTCTGATTTAATATTGAATAAGTAAATCACCAAAGTAATATAAATATATTCTAGTGCATGTTTAAGTGTCTAAGTGTAAAACACCTTTCCAAAGGTACTCCTATCTTGGGAAAGAAAGATACATGTACAGAGTTACAGGAGTAGGTGAACATGAACCAATGATGCAAAAAGTCCATGGCTTCTATTTGTCATCATGGAAGGTGTACGCATTTAACAAGACGTGGACAGCGTCATAATGATAGGATCTTCGAGGCTCTTTCGGAGCATGTTTATTATTTATTTCTTTAAAGGTCTACTTAAAGTTATGGCACTTTCTTTTCAAACTCATGCAGGTATGATATGCGACTGGTGTTCCCTGCACGTTGGAATCGACGCCCGGCAGAGGAACCCAGCATGGACAATCAAACCTTGTTCTGTGTTCCGGCTGGCCTCTATTAAACGCCACGAGAAGGGGCGATGCACAGGAGTGCTGTGGCAACACAGACACAGGTTGCTGCCATCGTGGCCCAAGGGGGTATAAGAGGTGCAATGGGCCAGCCTGTGCCAGTCAATAAGATGACCATACTGGGGGCACTGAAGTCTATCTACTGGCTGACAAAGGAGGAACTCCAGATCTACGACAGATAGCACATGAGCTATGTGAGTGAAGAGAGGTATCAATACAAAGAAAAAAACTAAACAAAACAGTAAGATTGATTGTACACTGACCAAAATAGTATTTTTTACAATTAAGTGCTTTTCAGAAGGGGCTAAAGTGCGGAAGATAAATGGAAGGAACGCCACCCGTAAATGGGATAAGCTTGCCCAAAGGAGGACTGGCCCTATGTCATCTACTCATACGTTGGAAAAGGACACTACAAACTGGTGAGACCAGGAGAACAACAACA
>JZLH01S0169227.1:0-10075 GCA_001188425.1 Eucidaris tribuloides | reverse complement strand
GGGCGCTGAAAACACCTTTTCAAGGCCAAAATGTCAAATTTTCTAACCCTGGGAGGGGAAGCCCCTCCAAGACCCTCCCCAATTTATCACAAAACAACATTTGCAACAACCTTTGCACAAAAATGCCAATTATGCATTCCTTCATGAAAAAAGGCCGCTGAAAACACACCTTTTCAAGGCAAAAATGTCAAATTTTCTCACCCTGGGAGGGGAACCCCCTCCCACACCCTCCCCAATTCATCACCAATCAACAATCACCACACCTTTTTGCACTCCAGCAAAAATACAAGATTAATGGGTTATTTCAAATGGAGATCGAAATATAAATTTTCGAACTTAAGCATTAATAGGGTAGGTACTTGGATTTACATATACGATCAAGAATACTTAGTAGGGTGGAATCGCCCCACCCCCCTTCCTGAAAACAAATGGATGCCTCTGGTTACGCCCTTCAAACAACCGTTACAGTCGGTATTTTCATTTTTACCAGTCGGTAATGTAATGTAATGTATTGCCGTCGGTAATTTGTGGAAATATTTGTCGGTAATTAGGCTTCTACACCCCCCACTCAAAAAGGTCTAGGTACGCCCCTGATAATTGTGTACACAAGCCAGTCACGCGCATGCGTCAGGCAGCTTTTATTGCGGCGAGTGTCCCGCCTGATGTTAGTCCACCTCGAACTTGACAGCTAATATGTAGTAACTACACAAAACAAGTCGTAGGTAGTAATGTGATTCTCGGGAGTTATGCTTTGTAACTGATACCATTTTGTATCAGCTCTTAGCAATCTCCTATAATCGTTGAATTTTGGTCGCATAACGCTAGAAAGACACAGGCTAGCACTGACCACAGTTTTGAAAAAATGTGAGCTACATAATCCTCCATGCTCAGTGTCTTTGATAAGGTCTAAAAATGAAGCCCTGAACAATTGTATTTCAAAATGATTATTTAGTGCTTTAAAATAAGTGAAAATCGTGAGTTGACCGGATTCACCTGCCCATTTTCTCCCATAAACTTACTTTGTGTAGATCTAGTCTATTGTGTACTCGGCCCGAGTACAAATTGTTTATTCATTCGTATTTTGTCAATGGCAGCATAAATTTCCTAACTTTTGTATTCTAAGGTGTTAATTTGTCCATACAAACACTACTACTGTATGTAGCTCAGACAGCAAAGTTTGACAATTTTTTAATTTGAAGTTCCACAATGTTAGCCTGTGTCTTTAAGTAATAAAGCAGAACAAGTCATGATTTAACTAGATTAATTTTTTTCGGAGTAAATTAATTGTGTGTTATAGAAATCACACAAGAAGTAGAGGGCGACAGAATAGGAGATGGAGAGACGACCTAGCTACTCACTATGGCATTGCATGGCAGAGACTAGCTCAGGACAGAGTGAAGTGGAAAATTGGTGAAGAGGCCTTCCTCCTGCAGTGGAGCGAAATAGGCTGAAGGCAAGGCAAGGCAATAGTCTTTGTACAAGGTTATATAGGTATTATTACAAACAATATAACTTGGGTTGCTTGCATAACATAACAGAAGAGTCTAATAGTCCGTGACGGGCATGCACCATGGCTCAGTGGTCCGTGGTTCGAATCCACGCCGTGGCGGTTGTGTCCATGGGTAAGGGTAATCTTAGGCTAACATGATATGCCATTTGAAATATTCAGTTGGTTCTGAACTTTGTACCCATGGCCCTGGAAGCGGGGGTGCTGGGGATGCTGCAGCACCCCCAGAAATTTTTTTTTTCAGGGGTGCACAGCACCCCCTGCAAAAAGACGTGTAGCCTATATCTATTTTTGTCTATTTTGTTCAAATTTGGCAGCTGAGCGACATTTAGGCTGTTGATTTGGCCGCGAATTTGGCCGTGGAATTTTATTTTGGCCGCGAACATTTTCCGCCGAAACCCCCCCCCCCGCTGAACAACTTTTCGGCAGATGATTTGGCCGTGAAAATTTTTTGGGCCATGAGAAATTCTTTTTGGCCGCGAAAATGTAACATTGTGCAAATACACTGCTATATAGAAGAAAATGCTAATTGAGAACCTTCAGCAAAGTGTAGGATTTAGAAACGCAGCGCATACACTAAACGTTAGACTTTGATTTGATTTGATTTTTTGTCTCTAGTGTCAAAAAATTGACGTGTTTACTAGTCGATTTTAGTATTTTTAGACTGTACATGGAGATCTCGATTTATTAGACAGTGCCACTGCATGGGAGCTATTAAGTGCGTTAGGTTTGTAAACGGAGATAACCTTGCATTCCTTCACTGCCTGACACCTGCCAGCAGCCAAAAAGTGGCTAACCATCTGACATTACATGTACATTAGTAATGTAATAGGCCCGAGATCTGAGAAAGTGTGCCTAGTACATACCCTACAAAACTCATTTTCAAAATCGAGGTAATTTCCGATCTTCAGATTTGACAGGCAAGTTCTTTATGAATAGCCTAAACGTATGAATAATGTTTTGCTGTGTTACGGGAGGGTTGCAGATGAGACTTCGTATCTTTAAATAGTCAGATGAGGTGATCGATGTATTCTTCGCTTGTTTTTATGTTGATCTTTCACTCATAGAAAAAGGGTGCTGATTAGAACCTCTCCTTGTCCCGTATTTGGAACCTTTTAAGATTCTTCAAAGAAGCAAAAAGGGTTCTAAATGATTCGTTCGAACCATTTTTGGTTCTACAAGTAACCATTTGGGGTTCTTTATACACCCTTTGTGTTTCTTGATGGTATAAAGAACCCTGCACAAACATAGAAGGGTTCTTTATACTATCGAGAACCCCTAGGGTTGTATAAAGAACCCTAAAGGGTTCCTTGTAGAACCAAAAATGGTTCTAAAGAACCATTTAGAACCCTTTTCTGCTTCTTTGAAGAACCTTAAAAGGTTTCAAATACGGGACAAGGAGAGGTTCTAATCATTACCTTTTTTTTCTAAGAGTGTTTGATTGTATCCGTTTCGGATGGGGCGAGGGAATAACATCATGCTGGTGTAATATAAAACAATATTGGGGTAAAGTTTGGACTAGTTTGGGGGTTTCCCGTAAAGTATAGGGCAACGGATGGACTGCAATCTTAATGTAATACCAAGCAACCGCAGATTTGGCACCGATAAGTAGTACAAGAAGTAATGTGTGTTCTTTGATTTCTGGACTTCCTTGACTTTCACAAATGAGACATTTTCGTGCAGTAAGACAGACAGACAGACACTCAGAAACATGTGCAATACCTCATTTCAAGAAAAACAATCTCTCTTCCAAGCTCAATGTCGGGGAGGGGGGGGGGGAGGACCATGCTTGTGTAGGGACTTTCAAAATGGACCCTTAACAAGGTTATCTCACAATACCCTTACCAAAAACTTTAGTCTTAACAGTAAATTTTCTGCCAAAAGTATACGACATCCCCAGATTTTGCGATTTTGATACCATTTTCACTGTATGCGCGTATACATTGCCTGTCCGTGAAAACAACCATTTCTACGCCTTTTTTCACATGTGCATGGTGTACAACTTCAAATGACAGTGTTCCCCCTGCCCTCCTCTTCCCGGGGTCAATAAAGGTGTTCATATTCAGTGCGAGCAGGAACGAATATAAAAGCGGGACTATGCTACGAGTAAAATCATGGGGTGGACACGGAGGGGGGGGGGCGGAGGGGGTGACGCACTTGTTCTGCGGACAACAAGCATAAATAAGTTTATCAGGTCCACCTGAAACAGTAGTTTACGGCCAAATATACGTTTACAGCCAAGCAGCGCAAAGAGCTCAGGCCGTTGTGTTGGGACTCTTTCACAGCCAAACCACGCCCCCCCCCTCCCCGAGGAAAAAAATACTGGGGGGGGGAGGCCACCCCCTCCTGCCTCCTGTACCGCCGCTCCTGCTTCAAAAAGAAATGATTCCCTATAATGAAAACTTCAGCGAAGCAAAACGATAGGCGCCTATTATATACCAGCCTAGTTTTATGAATACGTTATGTGAAAATAAAACAGTTCTGAATCTGAAATAACCTGAAAACCCTATACATTGGGTGATTTCAAGTATTGGATTAGTGTTCATGTTACTGTTAGTGTTATCTTAACAATAACACGAGCGTTAATCCGAAACTTGAAATCGATCCGTGTTAGCGAGTTGACCCCCAAATTATGACGCACTTCCGGAAGTTGGTGTTGTAGATAGTGTTAAACATCGTCTGCTGAACCGAGCTGGGTTGCTGTTGTTAGCAATTTACATGCGTTTGTCCCATTCACTTACACTAGACCCTAGGGATTAAGAAAATCACCATTTCAAGTTCGTTGTTAGTGTTAATGTTATTTCTGTCTCGGCTCACCTAGCTGGGTCGCGCAGTTGTACGTGTAATGTGTATGGCAGCGCGATGGTGCGCGGTAAGCGGCAAGAAAAATTACAATATTTTAGATTATGAAAAAATTAAGACATAATAAAATGAGTCAAATACATGAAATTAAGAGAGAAGTACATGCCTTTCCAACTATAATACATTTGTAGTACGATTGTTTACATTTCATAAAGAAATTACAAAACTTCTTCAGATTTTCCGCGGTTTTCATGTTCGTCGAACAAGGAATGTGACGTCACGCTCGTGTTAACACTCGTGTTAAGCTATCGAATACAGAATCGATAGTGGTCATTAATCTGAGTCGCAGTGTTGGAGT
Source organism: Eucidaris tribuloides (assembly GCA_001188425.1). Classification (NCBI taxonomy): domain Eukaryota; kingdom Metazoa; phylum Echinodermata; class Echinoidea; order Cidaroida; family Cidaridae; genus Eucidaris; species Eucidaris tribuloides. The sequence continues at coordinate 5,408 of JZLH01S0169227.1, read as the reverse complement.
TCGGTTTAACGGCTCTTGACGTCTACTAACACTAACAATAACACTAATCCAGAACTTGAAATCACCAACTGGGTCCCAGAAAAAACGAAACCGGATTTCATGCCAAAAATATTCTATCATAATGAACAATGTCTTAGATGAATTAGGTATGTCTGTAAAGCTGTGTTTCTCTTCTTTCATTTGATACACAACGCATTATTCATTGCTCACGCATGATTGAATTAAAACAATGGATATTGATGCTACCAAAATTTCATTTGCACGCACATCTTGTCAAATTGTCTTTTCTCACTCATGCATAGCTCATCTTTGACAAATGTGGTATCAGGTGAGAGTATAATGATGTCCTTTAATATCGAAGATATTCTAAATACATTTAAGCATGACAGTTTGAATTTCAAATTTGTTCGTGCAAATGATTTTATACCTGTGTCCATTCTGATTGTCTTTGCTCAGTCATGCGTGAATGGAAATCTCTGTGACTGATATCAAATAAAGGAAGAAAAAATATGCTTTCCAACTATGTACAATTTTCTTGCCATATTATTAATATATAAAAATATCTTCATCAATCCCGGTTTCTTTTTTTCTGGGACACACTGTATATATAAATATTTCGATTGATATTAGATGCAGCTCAGCTACTTTACGTGCATGGCAATAAAACGCATACAAACTATTTATTTATTTTTTTGCTATAATACAACGACAAATCGAAAGTATCGTTATTCAGAATAATAAGAGATACATCTCAAAGCACTGTTTTATAAATACCTACTCTAGTCTACTCCACTGTTTGAAGACATGGACATGCTTTTGGAATCAAATTCAATTGTGAAATGACTGAAAATTATTTGCGTAACATTGTTAAGCTTTCCCAAATCTGAAGACGATCTGTATTTAGACGAATTGGGCTACACTGTTTTTACTAATGTTAAAAAAACTCATTTTCTTGATATGTTAGAAGATTGGGTGACATATCTTATTCATAAGGGAAGAAATTTTAATTTTCTATGACAAAACTGACAGCGGTGAACATTTTTACATAAACAATACTTACACTTTAAAAGCGTGTGCGTATTTAGCTTTAAAACATTAGTGTTTAGAAAGTGATATCAAAGATGTGTCTAGAAAATGTATGATTAGATTATTGACACTAGTGTTGAGAAATTGGACTCCGATGTTTAGTGTTTGACAAACGGCGCGGAACCGACACGGAACTATATAGTCTGGCTGCCAGACGTATTGAATGTATCAGTAAAATAAATTGTTCCTATTCCGCTTCGCGGCCGGCCACTGCTTTGCAGGGCGGAGTCTGGAATTCAGACTACTGCTGAACAAGTTAACAAGTTGATAGCAGATTGAACGCCTTATTCATGTTTACGTTTTGAAGGCACATTATAGGCATAATAATCACTTTGAACTACAGTTTTTGCCAGGGCTTTAGTGCAAGACCTTATCAGAGACACCAGTAGCATGGAGGGTCATGTAGTCCAGAATTTTTAAAATTTAAACATGGATAACAATGCTTTTAACCCACCCAGGAACGGGAACGTTTAATGAGACTATTGGTTTCTGTTTCATTTTGTGCTGCAAAGCACTACGTAGATTTAAGACGTATCTTCCCTAGATAGTAGATGTTATGTTAAAGGTTAGTGACATGATTGGGAACACTTGAAAATGCCTCAAGAACCATATGAGTTGAAATATATACCAACCATACACCAGCTGGAGTGGATCTCCCAGCTGGAAGGATTTGTTTCTGATTTGTTTACTTAAGGAGAATCAAGCATGGACATACTAGTATTTTATTTTTATCGAGGCACGATAAAAATAGGTTCCATAGAGAGCCACACAGCAGGTTTGCCGACCACGAGGGATATTGACATTAGTTATTTCAGAATGAGTCAACGTTTGACTACACGATTTTCACAGGGGAATCCTTGCATAGTTTACTTGATTCAAGAGTAGTTTCATCCCAAGTTGAGGACTATCCCCAATCATGTCATTTACCTTTAAATTGTACCATTAGGTTTCAATCTCGTAGGTTATGGTGTACGCAATCATGTAAAGTGCATAGAAATTCTCGTGAATATTATGCGCTTTTCCTTCTTCTACTTTTCCTTCCCCCTCCATGTTCTTCTTCTCCTCCTCTTCTTCTCCCCATCCTCCTCCTTCTTTGTCTTCAATTCTTCTTCTCTTTCATCTTCTTCATCTTCTTTTTCTCTTTCTCCTCCTCCTCCTCCTCCTCCTCCTACTTCTCCTTCTTTGTAACTACAGTGTTTCTAACTCATATACAGTAATCAGTAATAAAAGTAGTATTATTTTGTATAAGAGTACATGTATATTGAAAAGTAATAGGAATTTGCAACGTACTAGAATTTACGCTTCCTTTCTCAATGTTGTATGCCTGTGTCATTTTTGTTATGTCCATTTAAATTGTCTTTGCACGTCTGGTATAATTATGGTGGATTATTTTGTCATTGTTGGTGGTGTATTTTCAAGTCTTGTATTGTTCTGCATATTAGCAGACAGTAGCTTAGATATTTCTGTTGTGTCATATATTTTTGTGATATGTTTTGAACAATGAAATAATTATGACATTTACAAATTATTATTATTATTATTATTGTTATTATCGTTATTATAATATTAATGCGATGTCCACCTTTGTGGATGTTATAATAAATGAATATATCAAAATTTGTAATCCGATCTGAGTTTTTTTTTTTTATGAAACTGGCAATATTGATAAATGATGCATTTTAAAGTTTGATTCAAACGATCTAACGCTGACGTTCTTCACTCCGGGCGCACTTAAGAAAGTAAAACTCGTTTATATTTTATTTGCACATAATTGCGATGATAGTGATCACCTCACAATCCTTTATAATCACGGATCAAAATGTGCACGTTTTCCATGCTTTATAAGTCATAAATTATTATTTTTTCTGTCGTTCCTTGTTCTGTTTTTTTTCTCCGTTTCTTCATTCTCTCATTTTTGTTGAAAATGTTCCACGGTGGCTGAATCGGAAATCTGATGTCGTCAATGCCATTAAGATAAATAACATAAAAACATGAATTAAACAAAAAAGGTGCAGCTCAGCTGTCATTGGTCATCACACAGAAAGTCAAACTACAACACTATCTGTTGAATAGTCAACAGATGGCGCTGTTCACCTTTCGTCGGTAACCGAAGACCTACTCCTCCTCCTCCTCCTCCTCCTACTGCTACTACTACTACTACTACTACTACTACTACTACTACTACTACTACTACTACTACTACTACTACTACTACTACTACTACTACTACTACTACTACTACTACTACTACTACTACTACTACTCTACTACTACTACTACTACTACTACTACTACTACTACTACTACTACTACTACTACTACTACTACTACTACTACTACTACTACTACTACTACTACTACTACTACTACTACTACTACTACTACTACTACTACTACTGCTACTACTACTACTACTACTACTACTACTACTACAACAATAACTACTACTACTACTACTACTACTACTACTACTACTACTACTACTACTACTACTACTACTACTACTACTACATCTATTACTACTACCACCACTTCTTTCTCTTCTGCTTCTTATTTCTTGTCTTTCTCCTCTTCTTCTTTCAAGGGTGCACGTTCCCCACAATTTCCTGGTGATGATGATGACGATGACGACGATGACGATGTTGATAGTATTGTGACGATGATAATGATGACGATGATGATGATGATGATGATGATGGTGATGATGAATCTTGATCTCGTGCATTCATGCAATCAGTAAAAGGAATGTATGAATAAAATAATGAAGTATTGATGAATGAATGAATGAATCAATCAGTCAATCGACCCCGGGGGGGGGGGCACTTAGTAAAATTGTGTGATACGTATGTGCCGCAGTAGAGACCCCCATTTTCAGCCCAAATTTCCGTTCCAGAGCATCTCAAATTCAGAAGTCACAGAAAAATTTTGATTTTTCCAGTTCCAGAGACCCCCAAATTTGCCGTTTCGCTTGTAATTTTTCGCTTGGCCGCGCCGCAAAGCGGCGCGGCCGAGCCAGAGCATTGCCTTTTCAGCACGGCGCGCCATTGGCGCCGGAAATTGAGGTTTTCTGAAGCCTTAGCTCCAGTTCCAGAGACCCCATTTTTCGCTCTAACCCGTTCCGGAGCCCCCGATTTTCGATTTCGGTGCGGCACATAGGTATCACTTTGTAAGTCGAGTGCCCCCCGGGCAATCGACCAACCAGCACGGACCAATGAACGGACGAATGAATAATCAATCAATCAATCAATCAGTCGGTCAATCAGCCGACCAATCAATCAACCGATCAATCAATCAAAGTGGGGGAAGTACTAGCCAATTATTGTGATGTATTGATATATATGCCGAAAATGCACATTTGTATTTTGGATATTCTAGAAAAAAATCACTCACTCAATCAAACAAACAAAGAATCAATCAATCAGTCACTTAGTCTATTAATCACTCACTCACTCACTTACTTAATCACTCACTCACTCACTTACTTAATCACTCACTCACTCACTCACTTAATCAATCAATCAATCAATCAATCAATCAATCAATCAATCAATCAATCAATCAATCAATCAATCAATCAATCAATCAATCAATCAATTAATCATTCATTCATTTGTTCAATAACGCACTCATTCACTCATTCATTCATTCATTCAATCAGTCATTATATCATTTATTCAATCATGCATTTATTCATTCACTCATTCACTCATTTAATCATTCATGTGTTCCCTCATTCACTAATTCAATCTTTCATTCAATCATTCAATCATTTATTGAATCATTCACTTAATCATTTATTCAATCAATCAATCAATCAATCAATCAATCAATCAAACAATCAATCAATCAATCATTTGATCAATCAATCAATCATTTGATCAATCATTAATCAATGAATCAAAGTGGAGCTGCATCACCCATCTCCCAGTATTTACGCCCGTGCTATAATTAAATGGACCTATGCAGCCGATTCAAATCATCACGTCGCGACTTTTCGGACCCTGGCTCGGGCAGAATCAACTGCTCACGCCCTCTAGCGGTCATTGCCCAGTAACTCGAATAGATATCAGCGCGTGGGCATGTTGGCATGAAGCGAGTTTAGAAGGTGGCAATTTTTAAGTTCTGTAGAGGAGTGCTCGACTGTGCAAACATGCGAAAGAGGAGGTATCTTGGGTATAAAATGCAAATTCGATTTGTGTAGGTGTGAAGATATCTTTGCGATCGGAGTTCTCTGACTTCTAAAAAAAGCAACATGATTATATACATATAGACATACGCGTACGCAAGGGGGGGGGGTTGTTTGGGGTGTTCAAGCACCCCCC
>JZLH01S0169166.1:43995-56637 GCA_001188425.1 Eucidaris tribuloides | reverse complement strand
CTTATTTTCTTACAGAAGTTAGTCAATGAGTGTAGAAATGTTCCTGCTAAATTATTTTGCTAAAACTCATTTCGTTAAAAAAATTATGGTAGTTTGAAAAAGGGGGTAGTTACTTTTTGTTGTGTTTTTATACACACACACACACACACACACACACACACACACACACACACACACACACACACACACACACACACACACACACACACACACACACACACACACACACACACACACACACACACACACACACACACACACACACACACACACACACACACACACACACACACACACACACACACACACACACACACACACACACACACACACACACACACACACACACACACACACACACACACACACACACACACACCCCACCTTGTATGGCATATACCCGGTGGCATACCTTCTACAGTTCTGTCTAGGAAGATTGTAACAGTGGAATAATTTTAACAATCTATTTTTTGCAGTTGTGGGACCATTGTTCTCAGAAATGTCTTTGGTTGGTTTTCCTGAAACAGTATACCATGCCATATACCCTCTCATAAACACATTCACACAAAGTACCTTAAAAAAAATGTTGGGTTACCTTGACACGAAACAGATATCATATTCCAAATAACAAACCTTACATCCACGCAAAAACTAACCTTCGGAATTCAATATCGCTGCAAAAAAAAATTGCACTGGTATTTGGTCTAAGGCATGTGTAATTAACTTTCATTTGCATTAGTGTAGATTACACATCACGTGTGAATATTAGAATTTGAAATCGTAAATATTTGAGTATCCTACAGCAGGTTCAATGCCACGGGAGAAAGGGGGGCAGATGGGGCAGCTGACACTTAGAGTGGTCAAACTGCATAAAATCATGGGATTTATCAATGTAATTGACGAAATTTAGGTCATTTGGACACTTTTGCCCCATATTAGTTTTATCCTTCTCTGAGGTTTTACCCAATGCCCCCTCCCCCGTCCGAAAGTTCTCACTGAGTACTAGTAGATGATCAAATACCCCTATGATATCATATTTGAAGGGTGAATAGCTATTCCAGTGAGGTATCCGAGACACCAAGAGCAACTACTTTCAAAGGTAAATAGCATGATTTGGGAAAGTCCTCAACTTGGGGTCAAACTGATTAAGAATCAAGTAAACTCTGCAAGGATTCTGCTTTGAAAGTCTTGGGGGTCAAACGCTGACTCATTCTCAAAATAACTACTGTCAATATCCCTTGATGCAGGCAAATCTGTTTTGTAGCTTTCTATGGGATTTATTTCTCTCGGGCCTCCCTCGAAAGAAATAAAATACTGGTACACTATGTTCCTGCTTAATTCTCCTTAAGTAAACAAATCAAAGACTAATCCTTCCAGCTTGGAGATCCACTCCAGCTGAGGCATTTTCAAATGTTCCCATGTCATTAACCTTAAACTTGATGGGCTACATTAAAATGTGTTTTTGTTACATTCTGTTGAGATGGATTATTTTACCTGTACATTCCTGTGTATGCATATAGGTCATGTACTGTATGATTAATCACATAGCTTTTATGTTGGGCTATGATCAGTTTTTCAAATGTCTTTCAAACAAGTTTCGACCAAATGGCATTAATTTGTTCTGTACACGCGCAAACATGTACGTCGATGCTGTAGGTCACATAGCGCGTCGGTTATACGAGGGAAAATGGTGGATATCAACAATGTTTTCCCCCTTCTTTTAAAATAATCATAAGTCGATTGTTAACCCAATTCTCATGTTAAAACCGCATAACATGTAACATTCAGGTGAACTCATGTGACTCATTGTGTGCGTTATCTGTAATGATATAAATATGACTTACTGAACCCACAAAACGGTAACTCCTTTATTTGTACCCTTCTTTAATCCGTATTTACCAATTACACAACCCATCCACCTACCCGCATACCCAATAGCGTCAGATTGGAGGGGGGGGGGGTTAACCCCCCAAATAAACTTTGATCATGGTACGGAGAAGCTTAGATTGATAATTTGTTGAGTGTATGTTAAACGTTTCCGACACCCAAATGATTGGGGCTCATTACACCACCCACACACAAATCAAGCCACAAAACAAATCAAACCAATCAACTATCAAACCATTCACGCAATCATGGACACATAAGTGACATACAAAACATGATATACATACAAATCCAGAATTTATTGATTTATTATTCTGTAGATAAAAAAGGACAATTAAGTTACATTCTGTTAAACATTATTAGACACACAGTCAAGACATTTTTCCATCTTTTCACGTTACTGCAATATGTACCTGATATCTATGAAATTCCAATACACACTGGAAACGACAATAAACATCATGACCTTTGAGTCCCACGTTCAGGGAATTAATCATTTACATTTCACTGTCGACCTTTGTCGCAATAGTACAATTAAAGGTTGTATTTTTGACTGGCACACCACACCCCTTTTCCTCAGATCCGACCCAAATTAAAGAAAGGCACATAAAAATACAGCATTTCTATGCCTACGTTGTACAGTTTTGAAACCTAATCGATCATTTGAAATGGCTAAAGTTGTATTTTGTAATGGTAGTCTCCAGATTTCAGACACTGGATGTTCCTATCACCCAATGATTTTGTATTATCCAACTATAGCAAAGATTGCTTGACAATCGTCCAACTGCATCGATGCGAGTTTTTGACCTTGTATAGTTTTGGGCAGCAGGTATTTAGTTTCACCAGATGATAAAGGAAAATAAAAATTCTGTGAGCGTCGTTACGGCCAAACATTTTTTTTGTATAACTTATTTCACGGAACCTGAGTTTACCACCCCAAGGCTTTTGTGAGAGGTAATGATTTATGTGTATCAATTCACATTATGAACAATTTTATTCTTTTTGGCTCAAGAAGCTATAGGCCGTGCAGATCATGAACATTTTTTTTTCGTATCCATGATTTTCCGTGGTAGAAAGACAAAAATACGGCCTATGTAGTTTGTGTGTTATAATAATTAAAATCATAATTCTTACTAAAAACTGTGATGCCTCAGTTCAGCAGCATTATTCTACTTTTCATCAGAGGCAGCACCAGGGCACAATCTCAGAGAGGGCGAAAACTCTCGAGGGCGCCCGGAGGGGGGGGGACATGTCAACCCCTCCCCCCAAATTTTTTGAATTACACCCCATGAAAACCACTGATTTCCTATATTTAAAATTTCAGTGGGCCGCCCCTCTGCCCCATGTGGCACCACATTGTTTTTCATGTATTCGCCTACCTTAAATCTACATGGGAACTGGTAAGTACATAAGGTGTGTCACGTGGCAAGAAGGCATATGGTTCACAAGTGTAATTTGTTACCAAACAAAAATTCACATATCATACATGAGGAACACTCATTTAGGTTAGGAGTTAGAAAGAAATACTAGTAATTTTGTGTAGACTTTATAATAATTCAATTCAAAATCAAACTGTCTATATGATTCCAACACAATTTCAATTTAATATCTGTTATGTTTTTTTATCCTTATTATCATATTTTCTTCTATATACCAGTGTATTTACATAATGTTAAGTTTTAGGTACGCAAAAACGATCCCCTCACGTAACAATAGTGTTAATCTAACCCATAACTGCTGACCATTTACTAGATGATGCAAGTCTGAAAAACAGCTTCCACACATAATTCGATAAACAAAATCCAGTTATACACCATTTCTGGTGTTTATTTGGGATGAAAACAGTGCAAAAAATAACAGTTAACACTAAAATAATCATAGTCTTGTAAGTATTACCGATATAAACTCATCTTCAAATTGACAAACATCCAAAAATATGCAGTATTAGCATGTAGATTACCACATTATCATAAATTATGTCATTTGTTTCTGTTGCTCCATAAGTTCATACAGTCTTCCCCAATTAGAGGACAGACGCGATCTCTCATGGAACTTTATAAAAACAAGGGAAATATTCATATCAGTGGGGGTGGGGTTCGTCAGGTGGGGGTAGGGTGGGATTGGTAATTTCTCTGCATAATTTATGTAAATATTTCAAAGCAGAAAAGTTAATAGATGTAAGAGAGGCATATGATATATGAACACGATGATACTACAGTGTTATTTCAAAATAGCATTGCTCATATCATAATCAAGTAAATTTCTACTTCTACAGTGTGCAACGTTTCATAATCTAAACTATCTTCTTTCCCCCTCCTACTACCATGTCTATTCATACTACTACAGTACACTAGTTACTAACTGTTTTACTACTGTTCTTCTACTGATGCCCCCAATACTAACTAGTACAGACTACTACGCTAATAAAACATGAAGCTGTTGAAAACAACCATGGTAGTTTCTCGTAAAAAATACCAATCAAAGCAAACTGGACACAATTAAGCATATGTACATTAGGCCTACTTGGACCAGCAAAACTGAATGGAGAGTTTTTGTATTAAAAAGCAATCATAAAGACACAAATCCCAAATAAAATCAAACAGAACAAATAATAATACGATACAAAACACAAAAAGTCTTCTAAATAAATGATAAAATGTTTAACAAGATCATATCCGACATTTCTTATTCTCGGTAGATTTGGTACAGAGAGACCTGGCCGGATATTTTTTTCGCAACAAAAAGCAAGAGACATTTGATTTGTGAGGTTTGGGTTCAAATATTTATTTTAGGAAAGGTGGTATCTGATGAAATCCTTGTATCTCAGCACACACGTTATTTTTTTTGAACGGCGTAGCACTTAGTAGCACTTAGTAGCACTGGGAAACACATATCCCCCAACCCAGGGGTGTTGCCGCAAGCGGGGGGGGGGGGGGAGACAGCCGCCCTATTGTTTTCAAAGTACTAAAAGTGAGGTGTTTTTGTGTGTGTTTTTCGAGAATTTGGCCCAGCTAAGATTTTGACCCTGAACGGATAAGTTTTGGTCGGTGGCGGGAACATTTCGGGAATATTCCCAAATTTGTGGACACAAGATGACTATAATTATATGTAACCGTTCATCGGAAAAATTGTTACTCAATTTACTCCTTTATCACGCTCGTTTGTACACATCCACAAATTTGTATTCCAAATAAATATAAAATATTTTAGAAATTGTGTTTCGTCAATATCCAGCCGGTGTCCCATCCTTCCTCGGATCACAATAAGCATAGATCCCGTTGTCATCATCCCGCAGAATAGCTTCTACGATGGACAGACTCCCAGATTCAACCGGTGAATGTCCCATAGCGCGTAACCCTTCCAAGATTTCCTATACAGATGAGAAAACACACGATAAAATCTCATTGAAACTAATTGCAGTCGGTAATGACAATCCAAGTGGGCCATTTCGTTTCACTCCTGGGTGGAAAGAGGCATTGCAGATGAAGTGGCATAGCCATGGACATACACGTCATGACCAGGATTCGAACCAGGAATTTCCCACATGAGAAACCACTATATTATCCACTTAGCCAATACGCCTCCATTATTTTGTTCATATACCAGCATGCAATAAAGATTTATTTATCTTTACAAATCACCATTTTTCTTTTCTTATTTCGAGTATCAAATTTAAAATAAAATATTTCATAGGTCCTTAGTAACAGTTGGTAACAGGGCTTGATTATGCAAAAAGTACGCACCAATAGATTCTTCCACAAAAATTGTCACGGCGCCGGAATTCCTCCTCGCCTGATTTGTTTTATTGTTTTGTCTGGCCCTTAAAGGCGTATCCACTTGTGTGTTATTATCTTACTTCGTACTATAACACTTTCGCATTTTGAATTCTCAAGGATCAATCTCATTGGAGGAGACGTCACGACTCCCGCGACCGATCAATTGCGGCGAACAAGAACAGATGATTCATTGATTCTTAATTTGATGAAGAAGTCGCAGCGACGTCTCCTTCAGTCTCCGGTAGAGAGTCGCGGGAAAATCAATAGTCTCAATGAGACGTCGCAGCGACGTCGCAGCGACGTCTCCTTCTGTCACGGGAAAATCAATAGTCTCAATGAGACGTCGCAGCGACGTTGCGGCGACTTCTCCACTATATTAATTCTGAGTCAATGAATTGTCTTTTTTTTGTTAGCCGCAACTGATCAGTCGCTGGAGTCGCAGTGACGTCTCCTCCAGTGAGATTGGGCTTTAACATTCTTACGAAGGGTCCTTAAAGAGTCACTCACCGTTGGGAAGTCTGTTTCATGTACAACATATGCTTCCGGTTTCACCTCACCATGCAACCTCCTTTCGTCCACAGCAGTTGACAGAGGAACATGGCCGAGTAAGGTACTCAAAATTATCTGCAGCAATGAAATGCGACATTACATAGGTAAATAAACGTGCTTTTTTTTATCTGTTTATTTTGTTTTGCTTTTTGCTGAAGAGGCGATATAAACCAAATATTTTTCACCTAGGTTTCAGGGTTATGAGAACGATTTTGTAGCGGGTATTGAGCCCAAGAAAGGAGATTAGTAATCTAGTGGAATGTGAAACAAATTAAATGTGACAAATAAAAAAAGGATGGGGTATCATCAGGCTCTCGATACTTTTAATTAAGATGCAGATGAATATGACAAGTAAACAATAACACAAAACAGGAGCAACGATCCATTTTATAGATGGGGGGGGGGGAAACAGCAGCTAGAAAAATGTCATAAAATGTTGGGCCCGCTTTGCGTGTCAAATTGAAATGTAGAACTGACAGTTGTATGTATTTAGTAGAATGTTAATGCTAAGTTTAATGCTTCGTACAGTGTCTTGCGCTACTTTTATGAATTTTTCAAGTTGTCAAAATTATGTGGGGGAGGGGAAAATCGATATGTTTGCCCACAATATTTTCTATGGGGTGCGCGATTCCCCCCCCCCCGACCAACGTCCCTGACACAAACAGATGGTGCAGAATTTTAAGGGATGCAGCATCGCCTAGAATAGGGGCTCGAAAAACACTCCAACCTCCCAGGGGCCAAGCTGCTGGGTGTCATGACGTATCTCTGATTTGGCACCTTCGAGATATTCGAGGAAATAGATTTTTACAGGTTAGTCTCTCCTGTTTCTCCCCAGTAATAGCATCTTTCAAGACACGTTTAATACATAATAGCCATCTACTTCCTGTACAAAATTAATGTTGTAGTAAAACAATAAATTTCGGTTAAAATATCTGACGCTTTTGAATAGAGATGATTTGTTTATTCTGGAAAAGGTTAATTTAGTCAAACTGCATCTCCCTGGTATAACCAAGTAAGTCAACAAATACAACGTCCTACCAGGGAGGTGTGAGACAGACGCATCCCCGGTTCTACCCAATCCGCGCATGGATTTATGAAACCTATGTGTCAAGATAGACTTTCCCTTCAAGCAAAACAACAACAACAAATGAATAAAGATAAAAAATAATACTAATAAAAAAATAAGTAGATGTGTAAATGCAAAAAGAATATAGTATCGAAGATCTTACCCATGCGTTGACTGTAATGATTTTTCTGCTCCCTGCACTGCCTTCCACCATTTTCACCTGTCCGTCCTTGTCCAGAACTATTGACCCACTCATGGCCGACAGAGGGCGTCGTCCAGGTACAGCATAATTTGGAGAGGCAGGATCAGTCCGAGAGAAGTCAGCCATGTGGTTATTGTACACGATGCCAGTTGCGTTTGAACGAACCCGGCTCCCAAACCTACATGTTGACAGAATATTCTAAGGTATCATCATCATCATCATCATCATCATCATCCTCATCCTCATCATCATCATCATCATCATCATCTTCATCATCATCCTCATCATCTTCATCATCATCATCATCATCATCTTCATCATCATCCTCATCATCATCATCATCATCATCATCATCTTCATCATCATCATTATACATTGTTTATAACTGTATTTTGACAAAGAAACCATATAAAGCGTGAAAATAATCGTGGAGTGGTTCAGCAATTATCACAAACATAATTATCGAAGTCAAACTGCTCTATTACTTTCATTCAAAAGAGGAGACATTACATTAGCAAAGGACAGAAAATTGTAACACATATGCGGTTCAACATGAAAATAGTCTGAATGTTCTGTGAAGGGTACGGTAATTATGGCCGCACAGCAGCGACCTTAGTTTAATCTTAATGAGTCAGAGTTTTTGACCTTTTAACATCACAAAACATAAAGTGCAACATTTTTCATGAGAATAACTGTTTCCCGTGACTTCTTTCATTGTTTTCGTAATCTAAGTTGTTAATAACACATTCTGCTTTGACGTGTCAATGCTGATTTTGATCATAACACAAAAAGTGGCACAAATACGACTTCTGATTGACAAAACTAAATTAAATGAGATAAAGTGTATCAAAAAGAACAAGTATCCTGCATGCTTTGATATGATACCAAATACACATAATTTGGAGAAAATTTAATACCTAAAGTAATTTTCTCCCAATTGTACCATTTTTTTTACATACTCACTCCCAAAAGGATGCCGCTTTTGTGACAAAATCATTGGGAACGCTGCATGAACCCTTATTTTTAGAAGTGTACGAAACAAAATAAGAGCTTTTTAAAACTCGCCTGTAATTTACCGATGTGGTACATGATACTGCGTCGCCATTGGGTGCAAGTACACTAATATGACTGGTACCTCCCATGGTCGGGGCAACGTCTGGGGTCACGAGGTAGTAGCTGGTGTTAGTGTAAGTCACCGCACTGTCGGGGATTTGGGCTGCTACTTCCCGGGCATATTCCATAGATGACAGAGCCGCTAAGGCCTGATAAAAGATGAAATGAATTTGTTGTGGAGAATAAAGACAGCCAGAGACACAACACGCTATTGTCCACTAACCTCGTAGACCACACGTTCCTATCAGTTCACGCACATTATATAGCAGGAAGGCAAAGTTAATGTCAATGCATGAATAGATGAACAATTTAATAAGAAATGGGCAAATTGAAACTCATAGTATGAGTATGTGAGCTAGTCCCTAATGGAATAGGCCTAGACATTTCCAACCATGTTTATATTGATTTATAGTAACCCCTATTCTGACCCTTGCTATATCAACGATTTATAACCGCAACGCTACTATCAATAATCATCCCAAATCAGAGCACACTGATACTAGCAGGCAACAGACAAAAATCACACACGCGTAAAAGTAGGATTTGCGTCAGCCGATAAACACTCTAAAAATCCCGGGTCAGACTGACTCGGAAAAGGAATCCGTTGGGGGCACACTCGGGAAAGGGTCAGTTTCAACCAAATTGTGGGTTAAGGTTGACCAAAATATGAGTCAACCTGACTTGGATTTTGGTTAAACTTGACTCGGAATGTGGTAAAACCTGACCCTTTTCCGAGTGTGCCCCCAACGGATTCCTTTTCCGAGTCGGTCTGACCCGGGATTTTTAAGAGTGAAGAGTTCATTGTAGAGACAGAGCTGCCACGGGGAGCATTCTAAATTTCCTGAAATCCACGTGCGAGAGATTAGAGCAAGGGTGTTCCCACTCCCACGGTGTGGAGCTTTCCTTTTTTTTCAATGTGAAATTGTGGGTTCTGGTGCATACCCAAGAGGGTATTTTCACCGATTTCTACAGACGTTATTCCTGTGTTTGAGTATCTGGTACTCTGGTCATATACAGATGCTTCTAAAATGTATATTTAAAGTGATAGGCTAACATTGTGGAGCTTCAATTTAAAAAATTGTCAAATTTTGATATCTGAACTACATAGTAGTGTGCATATGGCCATATAAACACCCTAGAATAAAATAGTTTGGAAAGTTACACTGCCAATGGCAAGTTATGCATGAATAAACAATTAAAACTCGGGGCGAGTTTAAATAGCCTAGGTGTACACACAGTAAGCCTATGGGAGAAAATGGGCAGGTGAATCCGATCAACTTACGATTTTCTCTTTTTTAAAGCACTAAATAATCATTTTGAAATACAATTTTTTTCAGGGCTTCATTTTTAGACCTTATCAAAGACACTGGTAGCATGGGGAATCATGTAGCTCAGATTTTTTAACTGTGGTAAATGTTAGCCAGTACCTTTAAGCTTATTGCTCCCAGACAAGCCCCCATTTTTTTTACAATTCCTTCACAACCAAAAGGAATCGCAAAAAATAACAAAATTCTAAAGCTTACACTAAAGAATAAACAAAAATGTAAACCCGGAAATTTCCGGAAATACCGGAAAAAATTCAGACATCGGGAAATTTAAGGAAATGTGGCATCATCTGTACAGAGATTTGCAGGGCCTGATACAGTAGTATACTGTTATACCGGACGTACCTTTCGAACTGATGGTGTATCTGCCTCACCGACATGACTTCGGAGACCAAACGCAAACTTGGAGGCTTCGATGAACCTGTGATACGTCCTCACTAGGGCAGAGTTGGTAGCAAAGTCCTCGGATGTCAGGTTGAAAGCTGATCAAAGTACAACATAATAAAGAAAAGGATACATGTCATTGACAATGATCGTCAGCGTTAGAGAATAATTACAGGCAGGGTGTCCATTTTGCATGCTGACAAATAATTAATCATCATCATCATCATCATCGTCAGACATTGTTCGACCATTGTTGGATGAAGCCCTCCTCATTCGTTTATATTTTGCTGTCAATCTATTTCAAGTTGTTGTGTTGACATTTCATCCCTCCATCTCCTCTTTTGTCGACCTCTTAATTGCCTGTTCTTAGCTGCCATTTTGTGAGTTTCTTCTGTTGTCCTGTGTTCTAGAAGAGTGTCCTGCCCATCTCCATTTCATCTCTTTAATTTTTTACTTTAATTTTTTGGGATTTTTGTTTTCTGTCGTATGTCAGTGTGCTTCACTTTGTCACGTATGCTGATAAATTAACATTGCGTAAATACACTGGTATAAGAACCTTTAAGAAAGTTTAGGAGCTAGAAACTCAGTATTAGTAGAACTATAGTGACCGTTAGACTTTGATTTTAAGTATTGTCTCGTACAGACAAAAATTCCTGGCATGCAACAAACACTACGCTGGCAGTTGGTTTGCAGGGCATTTTTCGAATTTGGGGTAATTATTGATCTTCACACTTCACAGTCATGTCCTTCATAAATAGCTCAAGGGCATGAGTGTGATGTTTTGCTGTTGTGTAGGAGGACTGCAACTGAGATTCTCTACCTTCAACAAGAGAAACAAAACAGCTCTGTGGGATTTTACAGCTCGAAAGAAACGAAATATTCACTAGGACGCTTAGGAGTACGTGCAATACATTATAAAAATTGTACTCAAAATCATTAATCCTTCCACACTTCAGATCCTGTAGATCTGAGGTACGGAATGCTTTACAAGAAGAAATAAAATACAGCCATCAAGGGCAAGGAAAGGGAAAATTATACAAGAATCCCGCAGTGCTGCAATTGCCATTGTCTACAAAATTGCAGCTGTTTAAGACTGTATATAATTTTACAAAGTGTATTTTACAGGCTCATTACCACTATTTGATGACTTGTTTTATTAGGTTAAAAAAAGGTGTTTCATACCCCCGTTACAGACAGAATAAATGGTATAAGGTAATAAAAACGGCGTGATTGCAAAAATACTTGGCCATGAAAAATTGTTTCCCGTTGTTTTTGTTTGCAATTTGGGGCATTTTTTTTTTTTTTTGGGGGGGGGGGACTTTCTTTCGTCGTCCACTACGCATGATTCATTTGATCACGTAGCTTTCATGTGAGCTTTCCACTTTTTTCAAATTGCATTGTAGGGTTGGTAAAAATGATATATGTTCTGCAAATGCGCAATGTGGAATTACGAACGGGCTTACACGTTAGACACTTACATTGCATCACGTTAATAATGAATTGTAAGACTGGACCACCCGAAGGGTTAGAGGGCGCTACAAGCCTCATTCCATCGCCCATTGGTGACGTCAGAACTTCGGACCATTTTGACATGTAACGCGCCAAATCCTGGGCAGTTATAATACCACCTGAAATGAATATTGAAATGATAATGAAATTATATTTAATAGGGAAGTAACATGATTAAGACAAGAACAAAATGCCACAAGAACCATAGGAATAAATTAATAAATAAAAACACACTGTCATGAATCTGTATTCATAGTGAAATGATTCATTTTAATCTGTCCAGTTGAAAAAGTAGTAGTAGTAGTGATAGTGGTAGTAGTAGTAGTAGGTTATAGTAGTAGAAGTACTAATAGTACGTAATAACAATAACAATAATAGTAATAGTAATAATAGTAGTAGTAGTAGTAGTGGTAGTAGTAGTAGTAGTAGCAGCAGCAGTAGTAGTAGTAGTAGTAGTAATAGAAGTGATGGTGGTGGTAGTAGTAGTAGTAGTAGTAGAAGTACTGTAGTAGAAATAGAAGTACCAGGAAAGGGAGTAAGGCAGAGCAAGAAGATGAAGAAGAAACAAAAGGACGTTTCATGGAAAATATCTGCTCTCGCCCCACCCCCAAAAGATGTTTAAACGTACCAAGTGACTGTATTTCTTCGACTATTTTCCTCGCCGTTTCACCAGCGTAAAATTCATTGGCCCCATTTTCAGCTAAAGCTTTCAACGTGTTTGCCAGTCTGAGCGGCCGAACCGTATCTCCAGCCTGCTTTGGACTTCCATCTGGCTTCAGATATATGTCCCTGCCGAGAAGAAGCGAAATGAGAGCAAATATGATGCGTCGA